>JAXIUT010027325.1:0-15944 GCA_035586675.1 Eurytoma californica | reverse complement strand
TGATTTTATGTGGTACTTATGTGGTAGTACTACATAACATTCTGTAGGACCGCATGTGGGACCTTTCTGTAAGGGTCGTACGATATTTTATAGTGCAACTTGCAAAAATGCCAGTTTATCTCATGCAAATTGAGGTACCTCAATATTTATAAATATTTACCTAATATTTACCTCACGCTAACGTTAGCGTGCGGTAAACGGGCGTTTTACGCACGGCGTGCTATAAATTTATTTTATTACACCGTTTTATCCAAGTGTTCTATTTATATTTACTCAACAGTTCCGTCTATACCCCTCTCACCTTTATGCGTATTATTTACACTTGTTTCAGAAGCGTAAATTTGATTTGAATAAACACCGAAAGTAAGTGATCTAATTAAGTATTAATAAAAATAATTATATTTTCAATAAATCTGTATAGTAACTTTTGATTTGATAATTGCAGATATAGTTCTTGATACATATGATCGCTCTAGATTTTCTGTCTCTAAAAAGGAGGCAGTTGAAAAAGACAGCATATAGCTGCGGAGAAATGATTCGACGAGAAATTTCTGAAGATTTAAGCCATCGTCGCGCATAAAAGGCAGACGCAATAAATCGCTCATCTTTCCTTTTTTCTCCCCTCCCCCCTCCCCCTCTCCTTCCTTCGGAAAGCTAAATAAAGTAAAAAAATCTGTATTTATAGAGGCCGGGCGCGCGGCAAGGTCAGGTTCTCGCGGTGGGGGTGCGAGTCAGCTCGTAGCAGCTCGTAGTCGTATCCTTCCCGGAAATACACGCTGTGTGCCTGTGTCCTCCGCACTCTCGTTCGAATAGAACGCGAGTAAGCCCCGTAAGCCCTGTGTGAAAGCCGCGTCAAGTCGGGAGAAACAGGGGAAGCGACATAAACTGGTAACCAAAGCATTTCTTTCCTTCCTTCTCATATTTGTGCATTACAAGAAGCAATTAACTAATGTTCAAGTCATCTGTGCAATCGGTCGGGATTTGGCAAAAAGGCCGCTCGCCATTTTACAAGAGCTGCCAAGAGCATCCAGCAGATGGCCAACGGATGAAAAGGTGGTGCGTCGCGACTCGATTGCGATTGGCCGTAAGGCGCAGGTAAACCGTCAGGTGCGGCTCCGCCCCTATTGCTAGACTTTTCAATAGACTCCCCACTTACAGCCCCAACGACGTATCATCCCGTTCAAAAGTTAATTTTCACACAGATCCCACAGAGCTTCTTTACTATATGAAATATGAAATGAAAGAGAAAAAAAGATTTGCCGCTCTTTTATCCCCTCGCGCTTGTCTTTCGACGCGGGATCTGCGCGTCCCTTTGAGCCTCTCCCACAAGTCACAAGTCACAGATCTCTCCCATATCCCTCCCGCATTCCCTTTTTTCATTCTCCGATGAGCGAAAGCCTGCAGTGAGGACGCGCGCTTGCAACGCCTCTAAAAAAGCGAAACCCCTAAAAGAGGAGGACCTTCAAAGTCGACGCAGAGAGACATAGTATTTGATTATTCGGCCTGGCGCCGGGCCTGGCCGCCTGCCGCCTGGTCTACTGGCGCACACGTACACCGAGATGACTAAAAAAGTCGAAACCGCCGAACTTATAAACATTCCAAAATGTAGAAGAGAAAAAAATGAAAAAAAAATGTTAGTTTTTAATTGCTACGTGCGCTTGAAAAATTATACAGTTTTTGAGTATATTGACAGGAGCATTTAAAAGCTTTTTAAAAAATAATGGAGTCACTCGTTTCCCACGCTCGCACCGATACTCGACCGTTAGAGTGGAGATGGACGCGCAACTCACGCAGCTACGCGGGGGTGCAGCTACAACACTGCTATCTCAGCAATGTCAGCATAGAAACTTAGTACTTCCTCGTTCAGCAGCCAAAAAAAGCACAATCTTAAAAAAACAACCAAATCTAGTTCTTATCTGGATTTAGATTCTTCATTCTTAATAATTAAAATAAATTAATACGAGACGTTGTTTAAGGAAGGAAACATATCAGCTATTAATCATTCGATGCGACTGTCGTGCAGGAAACACTGCTTGTTCTGGAATATATCTTGGAAAGCCGCTTTCATTTTTTCAGAAAATACCAAAAAGCAAAAAGAACATTTCCGTTCGTAGCGAAATCCAAGAACTGCGCTGCAGTTTGAAGGTTCTTCCATTTTCTGTATTCTAGAAAGTCACACTCGAAAATTTGAAGAGCGCAAGGTCGAGCCAAGCCAAGTGGGCAGCGACCCCTTCTCTTTTTTTCCGGCTATGCGAGCGAGTGGATTTTTTTGCCGCCTCTTGCTCTCTTCATCGATCACTTGCGCGTCTCGCAGCTGCTGCCGACGGAGGAATATCGGGAATATCTTCGCGCGAGTTGAAGGCGGAGTCCGTTATTTCCATTAACGCTTGCGATTTATAACAAACGCCTACTTTTTCTCGAGTCGCCCACTCGCACTTCATTTCGAGTAGAAATCATTGCTTTTATTTAGCTATCGCTATGATAAGGAAAGGGCGATTAAAGAAAATGAAAAAAAGTATTTTATTTATAAATGAAAGAATTTTCTAGGAGGCAATTCGTTAGGAGATCGTTGGGAGATGAAGAATGGCCGTCGGGCGCACGCCGAAGAAGAGAATGGAAAAGCAAAAAGGGAGAGCAACGCTGACGTCAATTTCGTCTGCCTGCGGTGATGCGCGCAGCTGCAGCCTGGCTCCGACGTAAAATCCGGTTCACACGCCGACGGTCCCCAAGCGATTCTTCAACCTCTTCTTCCTTTTGCTCGTCCCGTCCTCCCGACTTTATGGCTTTCTGCCGTCTTTCATGCCAATCTTGTAAAATCTCCCGGTTAAAAAACAAAATTAACGCCGAAACAATTAAACATTTTAATGCTTAATTAAAGCTAACTTTTATGGCGATCGTGCTATTCTAAATGAAAAACTGCACGCGCCGAAATTTCCAACGCGTAAATAAAAGTGGGATAGTAAGAAGCGTTTTATCATTTAGCACGGCTTGAGCTGCGAACTGGAAAGGAAGACACTATGGGCATTCATTCCTCGTTACGCTGACCCACATTCGTCGAGCTAAGCACGGCTGGCCCTCATCAGCTCTTCATGCACCTCGTCTGATTCACGGCTAGAATATACATAATCACTCTTGAAAAAAGAGCTGTCCTCGTTGCAGTTCGCCAAACGGCCTGTATTCAGTACTCTTCGGTTCTTCCATACAATTAAATTCAGTCTTTTTCACAAGTTATAATATAACTCATATCAACAATCAAGTATTTATATTTTATAAAGCATTAAAGCCGGAGTGACCGAAAGGAAATAGAAAAAGGGAAATACTTGTAATTAATTACACTGGCTAATTTGAATAATAAGCATGTTAGTCGCGTGCTTTGATTCGAGGCTCAAGACTCGAAAGTCGAGAGTGAAGGGCTCTGTCGATCAACAGAGTGTACAGTGTCGACGCCCTATCGTCGACTGACACATTCACATTCGTCGCTGAAGCAAAAGCATTTTTCTATTTTCTTAAAAAATTTTTCTTTTTCTTTTAGCCCATGTCTTTCACCCATCGTTCCCGCCTTGGAGCGATCTTTTACAATTAGCCGCGCCCTGACAGAGTCGATTTTACAAGAACGGGTTGCCGCAGCTCCTTCGCAGCCCCAGCTGGCTAACTTTTCCAAACCGCCATTTTCGACATTTTTCCATTTTTCCATTTTTCGAACCGAGCCTATTTCCTCACGTGTTTTAGATAAAAATTATTAATAGTATAAATTATTATTAAAATGAGCTATAGCTAAGTATAGCTACATGAGATTCTTTTGTTATCCATAATAATAATAAATGATAAATAGACAACGTCAAAGCGCGCAGACTGTTTGCATTATAGTATTGTAGTAGTATACAGATTTTTCTATGGCCGTGTATAGCGTAAGCGCGCTCTTTATGCTTGAATGCCCTCGACAAGGATGAAAAAATGAAAATATAAGAGAAAAATGACAACTATATTAAAGTGTTCGATCTTGTCGATTTTAAAATTAGAAAAATTGCAAGTTGATCCGTTTAATCGAAGAGTTTTGCAAAAAGACGTACAATACTGCTTACGCAAAGACGAATTCACATTTAGCCCTGGCAAGTAATAAATCTGCTTCCGCAGTACCGCACATGAATTTTTAGTGAAAAATAAAGATGTTCTTTTTAAATTATAACAGGTATAAAATTGCAGCAAGCACCTCCAAGTATTAAAGCAAAGCCAAGACTACCCCGTTCTTCTTGGCTCCTCTTAACCGCGTTTGCAATACTTCTCTTAGCGGTCATTGTCAAATTAACCTTTCCCTATCCACTGCACGCTTCATGTCTAGTCAAATGGTAAATAAGTAAGATGAACTAGTTGATCATGCACAATATTCAAGCAAGCTATATATGCGAATATCTTTGTACATTTGTACATTTCGTGCAAGGGCCTAGCTCGCTGTTCCATGACTCCAGCACTCTGGCCCTATCCGGCCACGTCATGCAGGTCACGCGTTTATTTAGCTTTGGTTTTCCGACTGGAGACAACGTAACGCTTAGAAAAATATACGAGGCGATGCCGGCGGCGGCCTTTTTAACCCACCCGCCGTGGTCCCTCTTTATAACTATTGCAGACGAGCAGTCGCAGACGTGCAGTCGGGCCAAATCGGAAATGAACCTTTTATTTTCACAATTTTTCAAACACACCACTTTTTTATTCCTTTCATTTCCTTGACTTTTTTACTTTTTAACTTTTTAACTTGGAACTGGCTGACTGGCTGAAAAACTAATCTCAATAAGGGAATTTCGAGAACCCTGTGCTTTTGTTATTCAACGACTACGGAGTCAGATCATAAAATGGTCAAACTTCAAGTATTGCGCTAGCAGATGCCAGTACAAAGTAACATTATATTTTACTCTATTCTTAAAATAACTAGATAGTAAGTGTAAACAATTTTATAAAGTAACTGAAACCTTTAAGATAAGCGAACCACTGTCTTTTGAGAACAATACGATTCGAGCAATGCGGATCAATTATAGATACAGAGTCGTCGATGACATTGACATTGTCTTTATCGAAAAGACAAGCCGCAGCTGCGGCGCATTAGTAAGTAAATTACTGGGAGCGATAGAAAACTGCAATTTAGTTAGTTAAGTAGCATTTCATTGGAAATATTTTCAGGCAGAGTCGACTTCCCAAAACTGGTACAACCTCTTCGATGACGGTAGGAATTACTGCAACTTACGAGATCTGATCGTTGGTGCTGGATATGACAATCACTATTTAGAATTTACAAACGATATGATATGCACACAGTATGAAATGGCACATTGTCAATAGTTTCAATTCAAAGGAATGACAATTATTTTATTTAAATAAAAACAGTTTATTTTAATCACACTTGCAGTTGACATTTTACATCAGCGTATCATTTAATAATTTCACATATCGTAAGTATAACGACCTAAGTATAAAAGCATATATTATCGCTATACGATATACAAGCAAAGCACGTCAAATGTGTGTTAAGATCTACACTATCTATACTATCTATGCGCATGCGTATTTAATGGCGCACATATGTGTGCCAATGAGGAAAGTAAAACACATAATCTTTCAGTGACATACCCCATGTATGTTAATTTTAAAACACAAAAAAAATAACATATTACGAATACGTTTTAGTTTCCTTTTTAAATAATTAAATTCCTCTTATATCTTGAATCATTTATTACATAGCTATTTTAATAAAGGGCCTGCAGAGCGAATCTTTAAATTGAATAAAAAATACCTTGCCATCTTCGATTATATTTTTTATTAGCTAACAAATTATATCCTTAAGGTTAAAAAGTGTATTAAAAAATTTTGTTTAACATGTGCATGAAATCGGCCATTTTTCTTACATGAAAAATGAATGGAAAATTATCGATACCGGTTCAGCGGAAGGAAATGTAACATACTATTATATTATTATTTGTATATTCTTCTTTCATCTTATCAGCCTTCACAAAGAAACACAAATTGCATGAAACGCTCTGTATAGATTCAATTTAGCATCGTTAAATCGGTTGTGCATTGCGACACAACTTTCGTGAAGCAAATGTTAGTAACTACTTAAATCTATGTACATTTTTTTAAAATAATATAATTCTAATAAGGACAATTGATGCACCTATAAATATCTACATCATTTGATAATAAATAAATTATTAATCTACGAAAAGTCATCATTATAAAAATATACGAATGCATTTCGTCAAAAATTCAATATTTACCACAGATTTTGCAAGTATATCATAGCTCTTTTGAAGTGAGTAAGTACTTACAAAATAAAAAAATATAGATAATACATTGGATACTACCTAAAAAATTTATAACTAATCTCCAATGGTAGAAGATCCTGTTGCATGCCTGTGACAATAATTTTGATCTCTTGAAGCCATCAATCGACATGGGTTTCCGCTTCGGGTCTTAGCTCCGCAAAGAGCTCGCATTATTGGAGTTACGCTAAAAAAGATAATTAGATAACTATCGAAACTGAGAAATATAAGTCTATTTTAACTAGATTATAAAATACCTCCGAGATTGGGGATTTCCGGCTTTCGGAACAAACATCGTCTCACGAATATCGGTTTCACGATCTCCTTTAAAAAAAGCAGTTAACGGCGAAACATTCTTTTCAAAGGGTTTTCGTCTCAATACCGCACCCGTGATGCTGTTCTCGTCGCTAATAATGTATTTTCCAGAATCTCGCGAATCTGAATAATCACTGCTATCATCAGATATACTTGGATATCCTCTGCCAGATAAAATTCGCTCGTGATACTTTTTAGGTATGTAAGAGCATGAAAGTTCCTCTGTTGGAATGAATTTTTGGCGTATCCAAGATTTTATTGACAAATAAGCACTTTTTAAATTCTCTAAAATTTTAAAAATAATCTATTGAGATGAATTGTTATTATAACAAACTCGCATAAAATCGTATCGAGAGGTGTTTAGTTAGTACCTTTACTTTGAAAAATTTGTTGCTTAATGTCATTCCAAATATTTGATAAAGCATAAGAAATACTCAACACCAGTGATGGTCTCTGATTGTGATTCTGAAATAAGTCATCATGGGTGTTACCATGGCCGTTTACTATTGCGCCATTGGGGAAAGATTTCTTCTGCTTATTTCCATTGTCACTTTCGCTTTTTGGTCGCAATAAATACTGAATGGCGTTCATAACAAAGTGCACTAAAACAATAGTGAGAGAATATACTTGGAAAAAAATGATAATAACATTATCAAGAAAAGAAAAAATTCCTACTTGCAGTTATCAACAATATTAATATTGAAATAGAAATGAAGTCAAGAGAAGCACTTAATCCATGTTTTAAATATGAAGCAAGATTTAGTGGTACTATTCCTAAAATTGCTGATCTTGTTAAGAATGGTGCCTGAAGAAATGCGGCGATAACCATTGCTGCGAATAAATACATAATATGCAATACTACGCGATAAATTTTCTCCAGATTCTCTCCTAAAAGTTAACTCAAAATGTTAGTTAAAATATAAATTTTTTTTAATAAATTGTCATAGTAAATCAATAAACAGTTGTTACCAGTTGAACCAATATATTCAGTAATCCATCCTAATTTTCTGTCAACTTCCATGCGCATACTATCAGTGAGATTATAAACATAAACAATAGTTTCATTAATTTTTTCGAGTTTCTTTAAAGTTTCTTGATACTGCATAGCAGCATTATGATTTTGTTCAATGATTCGGTTAGTACTACTTTCAATTTTTTCCCACAATAATTGAGCTT
This sequence comes from Eurytoma californica, assembly GCA_035586675.1. Lineage (NCBI taxonomy): Eukaryota > Metazoa > Arthropoda > Insecta > Hymenoptera > Eurytomidae > Eurytoma > Eurytoma californica. The sequence continues at coordinate 8,142 of JAXIUT010027325.1, read as the reverse complement.
GAACTTTTATATTCTCCAAATCAGCAAGTAGTTCATTATGATTTTCACCACGTTCTGCAGCCTGATCTAGCATATCTTGGCTGGCTTTCTCTGATAAAATACATGATTTGATGAATAATGTATTATATTTCTTATAGTAGTACTTAATTTATACCCACCTAGTTTATTTTTTAAGTCTTCGGTCATTTCAGCTAGTTGAGTATGGCCTGCCCTAATTAAGGCTTTTTCATTAGTTAATTCTTGAATATTGGATTCTATTAATGTGTTTGCAGCATAAGTCTGTTCTTCTAAACGATCTTGACTTTCCTAATAACAGAGCTATACAATTAATATTTTATAATGAAATTAAGATTAATTTTTAAGCAAGTACTTTTACCTTCAAAGATTCTAATGTTTTTATTTGGGATTGAGCTGATTGCATTAATTTGTTAACTGTCAATTCTGTAAGTGCTCGAAACTGATGACTCCTTGAAGCATAACAAACAGCTCTTGCTCGATTACTCATCAAATGGTAAGCATTCCAAGTATCTGAATCCATGTTTGAGGTACAATCTTTTATGGACTGAAAAAAAAATCATTTTTAGTATAGGATTTTTATTTTTATATCTATTATTTTATAAATTTCAGTTTAATTAAGATATTGTTCTTAACAATAAAATAAAGTAGAACTTAAATTTTGTGTGAATTAAAAGTATAAGGTTCAATAGTGTTCTCTTCAAAGGGATATAAGCAACTGAAAAATTTAACTGAATACTACAGAGGTCCTAATGTGCTGTGATCACAGAAGCAAAAAGGGGAGGGTTACAAGTCTAAACTTGCAAGAGCAGCCCTTTTTATTGTTGCATCCCTCTACCTGTCCTGGGAGTATTGAAACAAGGGCATATTATTTATCTATACAACACTCTGGTTAAGAATTAGCTATTTAATATTTGAATGCAATAGTACTTATTAAAACATTTAGCCAACAATTTATGATTTTATAAATGTAAATAATTAAATCGCCAAATTTAAATAAATATAATTTTACCATGTCATCTGAGCAGGGAAAAGTTTTCCTGCCTTCAGTAGCAGATTGACAATTGAGCAAATTAACACTCAATTTAGCCAGTTGTTCCTCTGACATGCTACTACATGATGATTTAATTTTCATAATCACTTTGTGTTGACAAATTTCCAAAGGAGAAGAAATTTGTATATCCGTTACTAGTTTAGCTGCTTCTTTCAAAAATTTCTCATCTTCTGTCAAAGTTTCGTATGGGATTGACACCAAAGGAATATTATCTGAATAAGCAGTTTTTGAAGTATCTTCCTTTTTATTCCAAAACCAATCTAACACTGAATTTGCTTTAACTTGGACTGAAGTTGTAAAAACGAGGAGTAGCAACAGGTATTTAATTGAACCCTTCATTTTCAATGTGCAGATGAAACTGTTCATAAACAATAAACAGAAAAAATTAAATAAAAAAATGCTACCTCATCATAATTAAACACTAGAGTAAAGCGAAATTAATAAAAGTCTAATATTCTTAAATAATCGTGATATTTAAAAGAATATTTAGTTGGCATTAGTAATATTGGCATGGTCTTAATTAAAATTTTTTAAGTATAAAAATAAAACAAACAAAATTATTGGCGCGTGCGTTCATTTGGCAAGTACGAAACGCCGTAACGTACATTTTCAATACACCGACTAAAAACACTTTGTTTCACAATTATTTATCAATTTTGTAGTTTATGCTCCACTGCTCACCTCTTAATATTTAAAAGCCGTAGTTTTACAGAATATTCCTTTAAATTCTTTTTTAAAAAACAATTCAAAACACATTCAAACAACGAAAAACATTTGAAAACATATTTAAACGGCAATGACAAGTGTTTATCGCGTTTGTGAGTTTGAGCCAGTAAACGGGCAGAACGGATCAGCCCATTCTGCGCCGACGCCAACCGGCCGAAGGGTCACGTGACTTTAGTGATCTCCCAAAAAGATGTCGATGTTTTTTTATTTACGTGCAAAATCCCGCGCGCTGCGCGCGCTCAATTACTTTCTCTTCATTTTTCATAAATTTCAGAGAAATGCTTTTATTAATAAATTCTTTTTATTTCAAAAAGGCAGTAATTCTTTTTAATTTATATTCAAATCTTATTATTAGATTAAATGACAGGTTATGTTGCTTTTCCTTTTTGAGATTAGAAACTATCAGGATTTATTAACGAATTTATTTAATGTTTAAGTTTAGAGAACAATTATAAAATTTATAAACTTTATATTAACTATTGTGCTCTATAATATACTCTATTTAAATAAACCAAAATTAAAGGAAAATATAAAATTCGTCTCAAAACATTTTGAATTTTGGCGCCATCGAATGTTTAACCATTATCCAATCAAATGTCTTTTTTCGAGGCTTCGGAACATCCTGCCATCCCAGATAGCAGCACGTGCCGAGCACTAAAAGCGCGCGCGTGCCTGAGAGGTACACGTTGACATTATGCCGTCATTGTGCCGTCACGAATGCGCCAGCCTAAGTACAAAACTCGAATATCTGCAAAATGTCAGCATACTGCTGGCAAGCAATATGCCGTCATGCGTGCATAGAGGCATGCCATCATTTTGCTGTCAACGTGCTGACACATTGTTTACTGGGCCATTAATAATATTTATTTTTTTAAGCTTAATAGAGTTTAATTTAAATAAAATTTTTCTTGTTTATAAGAACGATTCAAATAGGCTAAGTAGAGAAAAGGAGTGAAACTTCCCTCAATCGCTCAATGGCAAGCGATTTACTCCTTACTCTTTTACTAGTTTTCTTCACTCTTTTATAAAAAAAGTTTTAATAGAACAGAATAGTAAGTTAATGCATTTTAAATTAAACTATTTTATTCAGTATGTACACTTGTGTTTATTAAGAGGTAACAAACAAGATAAATTTACAGCTGGATGGATCAGTCATTTGTTATCTTCCGTTTAAGAGAATTGTTATTTTTTATCTCCTACTACTTCACTAATACCGTACATTCCGGCAAGTAGTCTGCCCTGAGATATAGATGCTGGCTCTTTTGGAGGAAGATAAGGGCCTTTTTCTCCCATGTAAACATAACTAATAAATTTTATAAGGAATTTATGTAATCTACATTTCTTGTATTTATAAATAATTTCTTCTTTATTTTTTTGTACAATTTCCAATTTCCAATTTATTTGCAGTACAAAAATAAGAAATATGATAATAAAAGGATACGGTAGCCTTAGAATCCAATAAGCACTTTGAGATAGCTTTATAGGCTCCTCGCACCCAGTAACAAAGATTGGGCAAGGGGGAGGTCCAGGCTGCACACGAGGATTCAATGTAACGTGCACTGGTGCCTTTGGTGTTACAACGTGAATTCGCATCAACTGTGCAATCAGCGGCTTGGGTTGCCTAATACCAAAGAAAAATTTGAATGAACAATTTTAAATGATTTAATTATTTTGTAAATGAAGAATGGATGAACCTGCATGGACATGGAAAGTATAGGGGCATATCAGTGGTACTTGAGGTGACTTTATTTCCATTATCTTTGACTGTTCCAATTCCAGTGGCTTTCAAAACCTTGTCTGGAGTAGCTGCCATAAAACGATGTCCCCTAGGGCACTCGTACTCTACTCCAACAAATATTTTGACTAGCAATTCCTTGCCCCTCTTTGACTTCCTTCCTCGAAGCAGATTCAAATTCTGGAAGTTTTTTCCTCGAGCACAGAAGTTGTGTTGAGTGTTTTCATTCACATTCAGCCAGAGAGAACCTCTTTCTTTTTGATATTCCAATCTAGAAAATATGATTTTCCTACGATTATTAACAAAAGAAAAAACAAAAGAGAACGTAATTTAATCATTTTATTGATACCTAACGGTAACATCCCAGGGAAGAAGAAAGGCAGAATTAGCTAAGACACCTGTTTGATGCTGCAAACCCAAATTGTGCGAGTAGATACTGCTTGAACCCAGACACAGCAGTGACCAGCTGGAGAACTGCGGAAGAAGACCAGCAGGAGATTGAGTATGCAACATTCCAGGTAAGTACTCTGTCGTTGATGGTTGCCTGTTGAGTGACTTATCTTTCGAGTTTTCCGGATCCACGTCTGCGACTGCAATGACAACCTTGTTTTCGTCTCCTGGAGTGAAACTGTCCTTGTCACTTAGTCTCTGAGGTGCGTCTTCCTCGATGAGATCGCTTTGAGCAGGAGGTGACTGGCCGCCACTGCCATAGACTGTTATGTCATCATTCACACCTAAACTACAAATCTGCGTATGGCTCTGAGGCGTAGAGGCGTCAGTCCGAATTAGCGAGTCTTTCCGATTAATTGAAAACAACTGCGCTGCTCTAAAATTTAAAATAATTTTAGATATTTTTTTACACTTCTCTTCTTTAAAATGTTTCTTTGGTAAATAGTAGAGAATGTATCTTCTTTTTTTGTTATTTTAAAATAAACTGAAAGTACTAAGTACTTAAGAAATTACCGGAAATTATGCGTACTGGGTTGAAAAACTGGAAATTGAAATGATTCGAGTTTGTTACAACCGCATTGCATTGCCAACATCTGAAAGTAGTCATAATTGGCTTGTTTTAGATTGAACGGATCCTCGCGAGATCCTTGACAGCGTCCACAGTTGCAGGCGCAAATATAGCGTACACCACTGCAATGCTCAAGAGAAAGTAGATCCCTAAAACAAAAATAGATAGTGTCATTTAAATATTTTCACATTTTTTATTTGTAGTCGTGACCTACTATAATGATAATTAGACATACTTGTAATCTTCCCGGGATTCTAACTGTTCTCCACCTCCAGCTCCTTCACCACCACCCTTATGAATGGGATTTGTGCATGGATTTCCAGTCAGTGAGAGAACCTGACACATTTGTCTACCTGACCGCCAATAGTAATCACATTCTACTTGCAGCTTTTCACTGAACTCATTAAAAAGTGGTCCTCGCGCCTGCATTTCAAATACTGCCATTGCATGTGCTAATTTCGATTCATGATAAGCCCTGCAATTATAAAGTGACAAACATAAGTTTATTTTTTGCTAGGTATTTATTTATTTAATACTGAATACCTTGTGTAATGTTGTGGAAGATTCTCTTGATAAGCTTGTAAAGCTCTTGGGAAGACTTTAGTGCATCGGCTTTTACTGAATTTCACATCAGTATCCAACAATCCATGAAGGCTTAATAATTCTTTGTCTGTACCATTAATGAAAAAGTCAAAGACCTTATTAGCAACATCAAGAAATAATGACAGAGTTGGTATCTGAAATAAGAATTTTGGTGCACCTATAATTCACGAGGATATTTGTTTATTAATGCAATTACCTCAAAATGTGCTGGAGATGAATGACGACCCACGTTATCATCAAAACCTTTTGCAAAGGCTAGGTTGATGTGTTGTTGTAAAAATCTTTTAAAAGTGTGTGGTTCTGAAAAAGAAAATATACATCATGTAATAAAAAACTGCTGCCAATAAATGCACATATACCCACGTATTCCGTATATCCACATTCAATTTTAGAGAAAAATGTTAAATTTAAAAACAAACAAAATCGCACATAGACCTATTTTTTGCTCTAGTGAAAATATAAGGCTCTTCCGCGTAGCGGTCGTGTCTAAAAAGGTAATATTTAAAAATGTTACCTTCGTCTGACTCATCACTGCTTTTATCTAAATCCACAATTACATTATTTTTTGAGCTTATTCCTCCAGGAGAAATTGTGCAACTTTTAATTAATTGTTGAGTCATATACGCTAAGATATCTTTAGTTTCTGTATTGCCAGTATGTACAAAAACAAATTCTTGATTTGCTGGGATGGCAAATAATGAATTTGAACTATAATAATAGTAATGATAAATTGTTAAGAGTCAACATTTTAAAAACTGAAGATATACAGACATGTAATATAAATTATATAGAGGTAAATTTGTATACCTTATATTAGTAACTATTCTGTTTTTTCTCAACACTTGATATATTCTATCCTCTAGTGCATGCTCCAATTTTTTAATGTTAGCTTCGCTATCTGGATCACTGAAAACTGGTGGACATGTTTCAAAATAAAATAGTACTCTTGGTGAACAAGGCCTGCCATTAGCTATCCAATCTTTTGGTAAACTGTGCAAAGTTGCCAAAACATCTGACAGTGGGCCACAAACTTTCTGCCTAAATATAAATTTAATATTGAACTTCTCTTTACATATTTTAAAATAACAAATGCATCAAGATAATTACCTAATAACATCAAGAGCTCTAAATAAATGAATATAACTGTAGTCAAATGTATGTGTTGGATGGCTTAAAATAATAACATGAGACAAATGGAATAAAATGAGTAGAGCTCTTGAATATTTGTTTCTCATATGAGCCCAAGCACTTAGAAAATCTTTACGATTTAGTTTTTCAATGAACTGATTGTATTCATTGATCAGAGAATAGGTATCTAATAATCCCTTTAAGTGTAAATACACAGTTCTTGTCTTTGGATCATGATAACCTTCTATTTCACACTATAAGAATAATTAAAAATTAAAAATTTATATATTACCAATGCAACTTATACATTACCAATGAATCTTTATTAACAGAAGGTTCGTCCAGAAGATCCACTTGTAGGATAGAACTAAGCATATTTGCTTTACATCCTTTTGCTCGATATTGACTTTTACCGAAAACCGAAACTATAATAACTTTTCTATCCAAATTTGCAAAACTGAAACAATAACACTCATTAAATTACTATAATACACTTCAAAATATCAGAGTATGACCATGGAAATAAAAAATTAACCTAATCTTACATTTCATTGTTGGAAGGAATCTTAAATTTCTGCGGCCGCATTGTAAACTATATAGTGTAGCATTTCCTTCGGGAATGAGTGGTTAAAATGTTAACAACACATTACAAAAATCGTTTTCAAAGCATTTTGAAATTTTTTTTTATTAAAGGTTATGTTTGTCATCTGTTTACCATTTTAATCACTTTTAACAGTTTTAACTCTGCACCTAACCTGTCATGACAAAAAAATATTACCCCGTTACCCAGATAGCAGCACGTGCCGAGCACTAAAAGCGCGCGCGTGCCTGAGCAGGTATACACGTTGACATTATGCCGTCATTGTGCCGTCACGAATGCGCCGATCTAAGCACAAAACTCGAATATCTGCAAAATGTCAGCACATTGCTGGCATGCGTGACTTGGCGTACATGCTGGCAATCTGACATCCCAGGGCGGATGTACCTGGCAAGCAATATGCCGTCATGCGTGCATAGACATATGTCATAATTTTGCTGTCAACGTGCTGACACATTGTTTACTGAATATAAATGCCCCAAAGCGTGCCACACGAAAGTTCCGTCAGCGTGCCGACAACGTGCCGTTACGGTCCTATCTCAATGCATTGGAACCGTGCTCTAGCACAGTGTGTCCGCAAAGTGCAGGTACAATGCTCTCACATTGTTTACTGGGTTGACAATATTTACGCGCCGAATTCAAAATGAGGTTCACTCTCTTATCTATGTTTTGCAGAGTTCAAATAAAATCGCTATTTAAACAAAGATAGGTTCATGAAATTTATTTTTAAATACTGTTTCATAATACGACGTATACAATACATTTTTTTTATATTCATATACGTATAAATTTATAAGGTATAAAATGACATGGTTAAGTGTCAATATTTTTTGTTTAACATTGTATACATATAATCACACAATTTCGACGGGACTCAAGCCCACAAAAAATTAAACATTCGGTCAATGCGAAAGAAAAATAATACTACCCTAGTGGAAAAATGTGTTCCCTGCTAAAAATACCCAAATAGAATCGATTAATACCGATATAATTTTAATTAATTTTAATTGGTGCAGATCGGTTTTAATAGGGTTAATCAGAACGTCCGATTATGTACCATTTGTCATAATCGGAACAAATTGGTTACATTCAATAATATCCCTGGTAACCAAACTTTTTGCAATTCTGCTGCAAAAAATCTGAATCGGCAATAATAGGTTTGAATCGGAATAGTAGGTTTTAAATAGCGGAGAGCGGGGCATAGCGGGCCGTGGGGCAATGTGAACCTTCGGGGCATAGTGGGCCACCTCATTAAATATGTTTCA
>JAXIUT010027314.1:0-15947 GCA_035586675.1 Eurytoma californica | reverse complement strand
TTGCAACAAATAATAAATTTAAAATTTTACTTGTAGAATTCAGCATAAGCCCTCTGCCTTGGATCGATTACGAATAATTTCCAAGCAATACCTGATGCAATTGAAGTAATACATGCTCCGATTACAGCTCCTCTAAGTTTTTTCTCTAGGAGTCGCCGCAGTTGAGGCTTCTGAAGTACAGCAGTGGCAGACATCTACATGAACAAGTTAGTAGTTTTAATAAAAGATTGCTAAAAAATTACAATAATTCATGATAATAAAAATATATTTATTCAAATATCGTTCTGAACTCTGTATTACATTAGAAGAGGACAGCAATAAATACAATTTACAATTGCCACTGGATATTGAAATCCCAGCTTGAACAAATGCAGAATTCTATAATATCACTGATTTAGTTTCAGATCGAGTTAGTTGTTTTAAAGTTATTTAACAAGTCGCGAAAAATCAACTGCTTATTCTATCACAAAAATCGAATAATGGAACATACTATTCCAAAGTGATGCTAGGTGAAGTACTACCTTGGGCTGGACAGGGATAAATGACAAAACCTCAAATATTATAAAAAGTTACGTAATAATTTTACCTCAATAATAGTTCGATTGAGAATCGTCCAATATTTAAGAGCGACAGAAAACTGATTGCCGACGAGATTCTTACCTTATACTTGAAGAAACTATTCCTTCACACGAAAAAGTCACCTTCGAGAAAATCTACTGTACGGTCGAGCAGATGAAAAACGGAACACCTACAGTCTTGAGTCTACACACACACACACACACACACACACACACACACACACACACACACACACACACACACACACACACATACACAGGCGCAGGCGCGATCGAGTATCGCAACAGCAATCGAAACTCGAATCGGCTCGTCTCGAGGTGAAAAAATCGATGCAAACTTATAACTGCGTAGAAGAAGCATCCTGATGTTTTTTTACGTTTTTTTTATTTTTGACGTTTAATCGGAGTCCCAATTTCGAAATAAATTTTAAGTTATTCAGTTTACAGAAGAAATTTAATTTTAATGCGACAATCATCGTAAATTATGTGATGGCTTTTTAATCCCTTTGAAATGGCAGCCATTTTTGTTGTTAATAATACGTCACGTCACCTTTATTACTCTTATCGGCATTCGCCAATCGCCATTCGGCTTATCGATAAGTTTTTAATGTCTGAGTCTTTATTGTTATTGCGTGTTGTTCTTTAATAAGGTGGTATCGTGATAATTTGGGATCCTGGTAATCCCCAGCAGCTCCAAAATTAAATTTTGGAGCATATTGTTAGATTATGTAAAACATTATTTAAAAATGACTTAGTCACGTGATATCAATAAATATGGCTTCTTTTACCTCCGCAATTTAAACATTAGGATTAGAAATCGAGGAAAGGAATTCTAAAATTCCAAAATAAAAAGTAGTATATAACAATTAGTCAAAAAATTTATTTTTAAATAAAAATAATTACATTTCTGGTATTTATGCATAGATAAATTATTTTTAAAGATAATTTACATTTAGTATATTCAGCTTATAATTAAACTTTTTTGTAAAATTACAAAAATTATGTTGTTTTTCACAATTTTAAAATCTTTACCATTACTTAGTTTTTAAAATGTGAATGATCTTATCATAGTTCAGTTATCAAATCTATAAAATATCTCCATTTCAATCAATTCCCCAAAAATCCACATTTTCTTTTGCAATACTTTGATTTTCTCTACGATTTTTGGTTGATGTAGTAGACTTTTTCAGATTTTTCTTGCCTTGTCTCCTTTCTCGTTTTATCAACTGTGTTTTCATTCTTTTCTTTACTTCTTCTTCTGATATAATTGTAGAAGCAGTAGTACATATTTCGTAGGCTTCAGTTGGATCATAATGAGAATTGATATCATTTTCTACTGTATCATTTTCTAATAATTCTTGATCAACATTTTGTTCAATATTAGATTCATTACTAGAATGGACAGGTAAATTTTCAATTGGTTCCATTTGAACAGCTGTTTCCTTTACATTATCACTAGATTCTCTATTTTCAGCATCTGTAATAGTTTCTTCTGATTGTTTTTCAATATCAAGTTTTGATATTTTCTCTACTAAAATAGGTACATTTTCATCACCAGAATCATCAAGTTCACCAAGTTCTTCATCATCGCTAGCTTCTGGACTGTGTAAAAGTACCTTTTTATATTTTTTTTCATTGGCTATACTTTCTTTTACAACATCCTTATATTCTGGATACATGGTGCTCTCATAAGCAAATCGCCTTCTGAAAAATTCACGAATACAATTCACATCACGTTCAAAGTATACTTCGGCTTCTTCATGATCAGTTGGTATCATTTGTGGAAAATCAATGAGGATAGGCTTTTCTTCAACAGCAAGCATAATATTGAATTCATTAAAATCTCCATGAATGACTCCATGGTGAGCTAAACTACAAATGATATTCATGAGATCGTCGTACAATTTTTCAACTTGTTCAACTTCATGAACATTGCACAATGGGACACCATCAATAAGTTCCATTATAATGCAGTGTCTGTTAAAGTCAATGGGTTTAGGCACAGGAAAGCCTCTGTCGTAAAGAGCTTTCATGTAAGCAAACTCTCTGGTGGCTGACATTCTCGACAAGTAAAGCCAAGACATGTATTTCCTATGCTGATGATAATCTCTCTTGTTTTTAACTTTGCGGAAACATGTTCTGCCCAATCTGTGCAACTTTAAAACGTAGTGTTCTTCGTCGTTTTTCGAAACAACATATATATTAGACTCCTTTCCAACACCGATCTGATTTCCAAATTTGTCAATGAGTTCACGTGCTGCAAGTGTTTTTAAAGCTAAATAATCGTAGCCGGTGTTGGTTAATCTGTAGCCCTCGTAATGTTTGGTATTCTCGTAACAAAGTAGACGGTGTTTACAGAGTTCCTTCAAAATTTTATGCAAACCTCCGTGACGTAAATTAGCGATTTGAGCGATCAGCGCTAAATTCACCAGCTCGTGGTTCTTCATTCCCATCTCGATGGCTGTTAGCACACGAAAATCTTCCTTCGTGAGGTAGCGCATCATCTTCACGTCTAACTTCCCCATGATTGATTGATCTTCTTGATCAAGAATGCTCAATACTAATTCAAGAATACACAAAACAAAGTTCTGTAAACAATGTAACCTCAAAGAGTGTCATTCCTCGCCAAACACGTTGTGCCAAAAACCATGCGGCTCAGCTGAGTCGGCACTGGCTTTTGAGCCCTCTTGCGGATTAATTTATAATTACTCATGTAATATATATGTATGTCGTTTAAAGGGTAATCACTAATCAGGGGCAATGCAAAATTGCAAATTATAAATGATGGCAATTGAATTAAGCACCAGCACGTAAATAATACTAAATTTTTGTTATTTGCAAGCGTATTTCTAGATTATAATAAAAAGAAATTGTGTTAGAATACTAATTATGTCTTTCCGAAAGCCTTATTTGACAAACAATTGCTATATATGTACATATATACTACATATAAGAATGTCTGTCTGGTTTTTACTGTTACCACTTATTGCAGTATATGATAATATGCACACACGGCAAGTTTTTTAATGATTTCAAATTTTGTAAGTAAGTATAACAGGGTACAAAATTGTTACAAAAAAATGTAAGTTTACTATACAATCATGATTTAAAAGGTTCAGACCGCAAATTTTTTCCGTTCAAAATATATAGACTTTAATTATTAAAGATGTATGTTTACCGCAAGCTTTTAAAATTAAAAATTTTCCAATTTAAAATTATAAAATCTATACGTGGCAATGAAGTTTGTGAGCTTTATTTTCTTATTGATAAAAGAAAGTAACTTGAAGAACCGGATCTCAAAGACAAAATAATAATTGGAATATAAATATGCACTGCAAATTGCAAGAAAAGGAATGGCGAGACTGACGTCGTTGCAACCCTTGTTCTTTTTAATGAGAAAGGTAATTACTGGCAAATTACAGGTTACTCATCCCCTATCGACCACTTGCGCAGGTAGTATAGCATTATAAACGGCACGGCCGGTGTGTAAGGTCAGATAAGGCGTACTGCAAACCGGTCGCGGGGAGGATCTGCAGCTCCTCGCGTCGGCGAGCTTGGTAATCGACCGACAAGTACAGGCTCATGCATAATGGCATACGTGTGGTGCCGTTGTCCTTTTTCGGCCTGCACCGGCTTCTATGTGATCGGAGCATTTCGGTGTTATACAGCCTATATATGTATACTTTGAAGCCTTCGGATGGCTGGGGAAAAGGCTGATAGGTATCGAATTGGAAAGTGCCTTTTTTTAATCTGAAAATGATAGCAGAAGTGAACATTTTGCAGTATAATTGTTAATTAAACTAAATAATTACGAAATAACAATCATTTTACACTATAAATAAAACATTGAAATTAAAATCTGGAGTTCATTTTCTTTATTTTAACTTTAATATTAATTTTTATTAATAGACTATCCGATAATACTATGTAAATTAACCGAAAGTACATATTTAGGTATGTATGAACATTAGTCGGATCAATTATAATATTTTGTTGTAATTAATTAAACAATTTTTAACAATATTATTTTGTTTTATCAATTTTAATTTCTTATTTACGAAAGCAAAAGTATTATCTTTGATGTGTTAATATTTGCAAATTCACAATAACTGAATTTTCATAACAAAATATATATTTTCTTAATTATCATAAATAACGATAGTTTAAAGCAAAGCCGTGTAAACATAAATAAATTTGTTGCGAATGGAAATAATAACTCGTGATAAAGAGTTTAGGAAAATATTGCGATATGCAATATTGCAATATTGTAATATTGTTATCACTCATAATTTAATATAACTATATAAATTTCACAAAGTTTTCAACACTTATGATACATACCGATGCTGCATCCGATAAACATTTGAAAAATTTCTTATCATTGTTTTAATGACAATCGAGAAAAAACAATTAAATGTATCGCTGTAAAATTGATAAAACAATTTCATTATCTTTTCCGCATTTAAAACTTTTCTCCAATGAAAAAGCTCACAAGGTTTTACAAAATCCTTTTAATTCGTCTCCGCAATAAAACATCCCGAAATCCAGTTGAAAGTCCGCTTGCGGCGCAATAAGTCAAGGCTTTTTTCTCCATTGCGGGTGCGTTGAACCTTGTTTTTTTTATCAAAGCGATTGTTGTAAGTACTCAATCGCCGCAGCCCCCTTTATACGGGACTCCGGACAAAGCCAAACGCTTATGAAGCACGTCCTTCGCACAAACTCGTTCGTGCAGCGTGTGATAAGTAAATAGGTACGCTCATGAATGCGCATATATATACCATAAATACATAAATATAATATCCGGAAAAAAACACGTATTTTCCATTAGAATATAACTCTCCACGCTGCATTGGCGTAGCCGCCCCGTACATCGGTTTCATCAAGTGCGTCACCTCCGCAAATTAACAGCGTACTGTCCCTTCGCTTGGCTCGCATCCGGAAAATTATAAAACGGTGGGAAACTCGAATTACGCTCGGGCGTAATCCAATATCCAATATTGTAGCAAATTCGATGCACACGTGAACACGACCGCGTATGTGTGTGTCGTACGCTTATCGTCATACACACTTTGAATAATGCGTCCAGGCCTGAATGCGTCATAAACACCCATCCCGTCGGCGAGCGCCTCTGTCGGTGAGTTTACGAACCTAAATCCGTCGTAGGCCGCGGGGCCGCAGCCCGTGAGTGTAGCATCGTCGATCAGCGTGAGCGCAGTGCGCGACTGCGCGTAGGATATATAGTCGACATTTCAGCGTTGCGCGGCGAGCCTCGTCGTGGCCAGGACAGCGCGTCCGATGCGTTCCTCTCCCTGGCAACCCCTTACACCGCGTGTGCACGCAGCTGTTCGCTGAACGAATTCGTCGCTGGTGCGCGAAGCCCGGACGGCAGGAGCTGCGCCAGACGTAATTATACACACAAGGCATCTCGTGAATTAGTTCGCTACCTCCCAACACCTCGTTATACTTTCCTTCCGTGTGTAAGTCATACGCGCTCCGTTCGGTCCAGGAGCTATCGCTCGCGTGCAGCGCGGAGGCTGGCGCGCGGGCCCGCAGTGTCAGTGCATGCAATAGAGCGCGCGGCCGAGCACGCCGCCAGGGCGACTATATTGTGCTCGCGGGTGGTGGTGGTGGTGGTAATAAAACAAAGTTCGCCGAGCGTCGTTAATTGAGGGCCGCGAGTGCAGCTGCACTCAGAGGGCGCACGCGGGGCGAGTGCGCCTGTCCGTGCAGTGACCGCGAGGAGGCGAGGTATATATCGCACACGAGTGCTATCTCGCCTGGCATCAGAGGATCTCACGGAAGCACTTCAATTGGAAGGCCACGGTTCAGGTACATCCACAGCGTCCACGCATGTGTACATTGGCTTTTCTTTCACGTAGGTATAACCATGTACCCGCGCGCGCAAGCGTCGAGCTCCGCATATATATGTGCACGTTTATCTCTCTGTGTGCACGCACTTCCGTCACGGGTGCCAGTGTCGGATCGTCCCCCCGCGAGGTCGCCCGCTCGTCCCTTCCGCGTCAACGATGTGCAAGTGCTCCCAAGGGATCGGCGTTACGTAATGACCTCTCGCTGTGATGAGTACCTCCTTTTCGGCCAGTTCGCGGAATAATGAGCTCACCGAGGTAGGTGCTCCGTGGGGGGGTGCGTCCGCACCGACGCAAGAGTGTACGTGCACCGAGAGGGCGTAAAATAGGTCGAAGTACCTGTGTTGTGATGGCCTTTGTCTTCTGCTCGCGGGGGATCGCGCTCGTCTTTCGCTCGCGTCGCACAGCTGTGCGTGGGCGTCAGTGTTGTATATTTTGTTAGTGTTGATCTTTTTTCTCGGTGGCCTACATTAGGTACTCGTTCGTTTTCCTGTTTGTACCACTCGCGAAGTCGCTGTCATTGTGAACTTGGGAGATTCCAAGTTTTGGGATATTCCAGATGTGATCTTGTGCTAATAATAGGGGAATTTGTTTTATGCTGCTAGAGGTATATCTATTCTTGTAATTATTCTAGAACAATAATGACTTATACAAGCTAGTGAGAAACTGCTGGATATTCATCATTTGTTGGGGAGTAATATGTTAAACATTGTTTATCGCTGATCATTATTATCAGTCACATTTGATTAGCTGAAGTTAATGGAATGTCATTATGCCTTTTGATAATTCAGTGAGTACAGAATTGAAATTATTACAATTTTTACAAGTTAAATTTAATCTTGTGGAGTTTCATTGCTGGAACGAGCAGTAGTTTTTGTAATAAATTAATCAAACCGCTTTGCAGAATGCTTATCAGTATGACAACAGTTTCACTTAATATGACAAAGATATTAATAACAGAAGATGTTAAATAATGAAAGTGTATCTATATCTTTAGACTGTCAAGATAATGAAAATTACTTCTGTAAAGTAGATATAGCCAAAGTTCCTTAATTTTTTATCATCACACATTACATATTAGTACAAACTAGATTTCCTCCAAAAGTTTATCTACATTTATCATTTATTTCTAATAATTCAAGTAAATTAGTACATATAAATTATTTTTGCGTTTCAAAAGTAAACAACTGGGTTGTCGTTTTAACTACTGAATGTAATAAACTTGTTTACCTTCTTAATTTATGAGTCAAAGAGGCAAAACATATGACACGTTGATCATTTGAGGTAATCAATTTATAATAGCTTTTTTTAAAAGAAATCTTTGCTAATAAATATGTACAGGAACTCATAGTACTAAAATTAATAAAGTATTTGATCTGATGATTTTAGAATTAAATAATTTCTTATCTTATACTTATTAGATTTTTATCATTGAGTACTTAATTAACCATTCACAAGATAAAAAAATACTTTTTGAAACAAACAAAACCATTTAGTGTCACATAAAATATAATAATCTATGTACAAGATTAAACTAAAAAAATTGGTTTGCATCTAACTCTTTTAAAAAAAATATCTTGATAATGGAATAGATCTTCAATTGGATTCCAACTTTGGGTTGGAATGACATTATGATTGATTGATCTAGGTTGAATACCAACCTATTGTATTACTGTGTCAATCACAAGTTTGGTATTACAACTGGGACGTTAATCTTGGGTGCTTAAAAAAATATATAGAAGATAATTGATTACAAAAAAATAGTTTTTCATTTTTCCAAGTTTTACTAATAAAGAATAAGAAAAGTTTTAGTTTTGTGAAATTATTTTAGACTGCAAATTGACGGAATATGTATATTTAAAAAAGATTGCATCAGCTTGCAAGTTACTTTAGCGAGCAGATTACTTTAGCTCCTGAAGATTTGGCATAAGAATTTTTGAAATTATATACATGTAGAACAAAGCCAGTTACATGTCATTTGGGTCTTGCAAAATAAATTTGACAATTTGCCAAAATATTTGTAGTTTACGTAATTATTATTAACAATATAAATATAGTTCCTAACACCATGAAGATAAAAAACTGTTTTACCACCAGAAACGAAAAATTTTAAGCTTAAAAAAATAATAGTATCATTTTCTTTTTTCATTTGTGATTAATGCTGCATTTTTTTACATTAATTATTATTATCTTCATTGAAATACAAATTTAATTTTACCATTAAAGTATGTAAAATGCAATAATGTTGTAATATGTACACTGGAATGTATGACGGGATTTGTGTTGGAGTATAAATAACCAACTGAATGAAATCATTCTTTGTATATTCATGTCGTGCAAAAATTGCACTTTATTAAAAAACGATTCAATTACTTGTGCATCGACCAGACCAAATCGGATAATTCTCAACCAGCACTTGATGTCATTTGCTTTTATAGTATGAAGCTGCAAGTGAATAAATAAAACAAATATTTTTTTTAACAATTGATTTATTTAGTTTAAGTAAATAAATGATAATTGTTTATTTTTTTTACTTTTACGAAAACATTAAAATAATTATATAACTTCGTTTAAATTGGTTTGATTCTTCTAAAAGTTTATTGCTAGCATAAAGTTTGAAACTATTAAACTCGTTAAATATTCATTATACCATGAATAATTCGTAATAAATAAATATACGTAAAAATATATTAGAGTTATCCAACGTAATAAACATAATTTTTATAAATTCCCGATATGGAATTGCATAATATTTATGCTCTTTAAATTGTTGAAGTTTTAAATTTTATTTTTCTTAACAAAAAGAAATCTACTTTTACATACCTGCAAAGTAAGTTTGCAATGTTTAATTATTTCAAATATGCATAAAGAAATTTGAATAATTTAATCGTTGAAGAAACTTTCGAAAGTGCGAGATTCTACATTGGTATAAATAAACTTTGCCACTTTGGTGAATCATTCGGTTAAACTAAATTTATTTCATTAAAGAAAGGTAAATTTTCAATTCAAAGTTTAAGTAACTATTTTATCGATCCAAACTCATCCATTCTATTATGACTCACAGCTTACAGATACATGATTCCTCCACAAACGTTTATTAACTTGGAAAGCGATAAATTTCCACATTCTCCAAGAAAACTTCAAAAAGACTTTTCATTGTATAGATATCCTCGTGACGCTGCAGTATAGATACCCAATTAACTATACTCGCAAAGTAACTTAATTGAATTTGCAGTCCAAATAACGAATCGCCTTTGACGCAAACGGAAACAGTAAAAATCGAAGCAGCTGAGAAGTGCATTTGAGTGTCGTGAGCATATTTTCCCGCGACTCAAACCGACTTACTGCGACGAGACTAAAACGTCGCGCAAAACGATACGTCGCGCGTAATTGTCCCCGGTTTAATCTGCATAAATAGCCCTTCGTTTTGCGCATCGTTGCGCAACGGCGCCTCGTCCTCTCCGCGCAAGTGTGCGGCGCTAATAAGCCAGCTATTTTCTAAAATGGAAATAAAATAGGCGATTTTTTCTTTTTAAAGTCGCTGCTGACGATCGGCGCGTGCGACGCGAGGCCGTCTCCCCTTTCGCCGGCAATTAACGAGATGAAACCGGTTGTCATCTGCGGAGCTCTCATCCAGGACTTGCAGCGACGGCTATATATATCTCACGATGCACTTAATCCTCGCGCTGATAAGCTATCGCCGCAGGGCTAGGCTACCGTCAAGTACGGAGAGCCGCAGACGCATAATTTTACATTCTCGTTCGACTCGGCGCGGGGGTTACTCGTCGGCCGAATATTCATCGAGTGCCTTATTTAATTGAAAGTCACGTGAATGCGGTTACTGTCTATCGGCCTTTTTTTTCTTCTAGAAAGTTTTCGTGCGAGACTGAATATTCTCCGCGATTGGAAGCTTCCCATTTTTTATGTAATCGCGGAGAAAAATGGGAGGTTACGATTTTAGATGGGATAAGTCACTGGCGAGGTCTTAAATAATGTACAAACAAACCTCTCGAGCTCAAGCTGTGTACTTCCAACTTTTTCTCGCCGGTTAATTTATCGCTCGCGAATCCAAGTGATGGAATGACGCGTTTTCTTTTTTCTAGTGTTCATTTTGACAAGCCGTTTGTCGTTGACAAAATCGCTAAAAACACAGACGATCATTTGTTGCCCCTCCGGAGAGATTCGCGACGCTATCGCAAGCGTTTTCGTACCCTAATTATGCCTAGTTGGGGTTTTACGGGAAATCTAAAAATAAACTGATATATGGTGCACGCGCGGGTGCGAACTTTTCATCGGCGCGCGTGCGTGTCACGAGGGGATTTCGAATTTAGAATTGGCTCTCGACGATGCACGCGGGGAAGAGCGCCTTTTCGTCGAACGATCGACTTGTGAGATCGTTTTTTCGCGCCAAAATTGAAGATTCCCGTGTACGTCGATCGCGCGCTTCGGAAAGTGTGCGAGTAGAAAACTTTCAACGAATTTTACGAGCTTGCGGTACTTAATTAGCGTTAGAACTTTCTTCGTGCAAGTCGCTTGAGATAGCGCATGCCTATTATTTTTAGGTTCATTTTTTTCTAAAAATGTGTTTACGGTCCGTTAGCGGCGTTTACGCTTCTATTAGGAATTTTCTATTCTTACCCAATGCCGCGCAGCGATTCCAATTAAAATGTATGAAACGCTCCGAGTATTTATTTATATCCGATAAAAAGAAAATGCGTTGAGTCAAACTCGAACTCCAATTATACCTCGTTTTTTTCTCTTCAAATGCACAAAGTATAACAAACAACAAAGCGAGCAGTCGTCGGCCGACTTCCAGCGTCGAAACGGCCGCCTTAATTCGCTCTATGAATCAACAGCTCAGTAGATCGCGACCTCGAGCCTCCCCTCGTACAAAAAAAAGTCTCGTTTTAACAGCGATTTGTTGCTATCGTTTGCGAAACTGATGTCGCGAATTTGCTTTTCTGTTTACAGGGGACTGCAGCAGTGCAGTCCGTGGGAGCGCCGGTGATCATGGAACAAATGATTGCCCTGAGCACTCAAAATCCATTGTCGCTGCTGGTTAAATTCGGCATGATGGCATGGAACAACACTTGCGGCATTGAGAACTGCTCCGGGCACGGCGAGTGCCACAATGGGACCTGCCTGTGCGAGGTAAAGGCGTAAAGCCCGCGCGCGCTCTATGAGTCACTAACGGACGATGAACGGCTGGCTCATAAATGAATTTAAACAGTTTGCGCTATGCAACTTTTATTTTACGCGGTGTGTGTTACGGTTCCTTCTGTTTCTCGTTTACTTTTTCTTCACGACAATTTGTTTCTTATGCTTAGCGATTGTTAAGTCACCGGTGACCTTGAGTTATTAAAAAGTTCTTGGTTTTAGTCGAGCCGCATTGTGTCTTGTGTATTGAATTACGTTAGATGAGTTTTTTTTTAAAGTACGTGAGTTGGAAGATATTGCGATACTAATCGATGGTTTATTATGAGGAAGTTGATTGAAGTATTGCAGTTAATTTTTTTTTACGTTCGTCCTTGATGCAGCGATATTAATCGATAATTTTCTGTAATAACTTCAACGCAATTAACTTTCATTATTTATGAAATTCATAGTTTTTTTCCTCAATTACTTTTAATTTATTGTACGAAATCAATATTGTATTTGATTTTAAGGAGGTTCGATGGTAACTTGAAATTTTTGCACACTATTCCTTATTGAAATACAACATTACAAGATTACAGTTTTTTTTTTTAGAAAACAATCTTTGTAATTCAAATTTTTACATACGCTGGGTCATATCCTTTGAGCATAGGAACTCGCAATAATAAGATGTAAAAGTGAAGTTAACATTTTTTCCTACAGTAATAAAAATTTGCATTTAAAGTACACTTACAGTATAATAGAAAAACAATGAAAGATTCAAAGTGCAGACGGGTCTTAATAACTTCCTAAATCGATAATTTGATAAACAAAAAAGTGAAAACGTAAGCAAAATGTCAAGTTCAAGTGGAGAGCCCTCTCGGAGTGAGAGAGTATCCCACTTTCCTGCACATGATACCCCAAGATCTCCTTAAAAATATCCGTTTTATAATTATACCTTTGTTATTTTTAGTTACAAGTTAAAGTGTAACATCGCGATCGTTTTTATAAAACTGATAAATGTCAGATTTAATTACTTTTACTTACTTTAGCTATTTTTTTATTGTATATCGATTTTTTCGAAACTAGCAAAATGTACTGTTCAAAATGCAAACTTTTTTTTTCAATGTCACCGTTATTTATCGATCTCTTTTGTTGACACCTATCTATTTTACTACCTACAGCTACACGAACAAAAAAAATTTTCATATTCCCGCAAGTTTTAAAAATAAACATAAAAAAAGGAACTTGAATTCGTTACCACCACGGTGGCTTTCGTAATTTTCCGTCCGCGACCAGCACGAGTTTCCTCAACTAACTCTGCGAATTTAAACTTTTCCAGATCCAATTTGACGGCTCGGAATGTCGCTTTCCAAACTTCAGCTACTACATAGCCTTCGCGACGATCTTCTTCGTCCTGGCGTTCGTCTGCCTGACGCAGCTGGTGATGTGCATAGTGGCCGAGTGGCAGAGGATGAAGGCGCCGTCATTTATCCGCGCCTGTCGCGTCACCACCCAGAAGCTCCTTTACTTCGTCGTGTTCCTGGCCTCGCTCATTCGAGGGGCGTACTTCACGTCCCCAGTAAGTTTGGTCCTCTGCAATGAGAAAAAATGAAACAAGAAAGAATAGACTCCTGGTTTATGTCAAAACTATAAGCGAACAAATTTAGACTTAGAATTAAGAGGATACTAAAAATTACAATAGTGCATTTTAATATTGTTGCAGATTGCTGTTATATAAGTTGTTAGAGATATACGGTTTCTTAAGTTTCTAGTAAAACTTGCAAAAAAAATCGTAACTTTTGCCTCATTCGTAGTCTTATTGGATTGTAAAGAAGTGTGATGATGAAACACAGCTCCGATTAAAATGTATATTAACTTAATTTTGTATTAGGTTTTTTTTCTTGGTGTATTTTTACTATGATATATAAATTTAAATAGATTAAATCTTATGCTATTGAACTTGCTGCGAGTGAATGAAGCAATCCCGTTTTTGCGATAGGTTGCTAAATTGTTTAGATAAAATATTTGATAAAAGTTATCCACGGTGATTAATTTTTGTTTCACTTTATTTTTCATTAAACGTATGACTAAAAAGTAATATCTCACCGATAAAATTGTTTTACAGACGGCATTCAAGGCAGGCTGGACAAGAAGTTTGATGTCCGCGTATTATCCACTGGTGCTCAGCGGAGCTTCATTGATTGTGTGCTTCTGGGCGGAAGTATTCCACTTGAGGGACATTCGAACGGACAAACCGCAATTTCTCTCAAAATCATTTCTTGCCTTCGTCGTCTTCAACTTCATGACCTATTCCCTTTTGCTGGTTGAAGTGATCATCGCACAAATACACGACCAGGAGGATCAGGTGAGGCGACGAGTTTTGATAATAAGCGAGGCTGTTGCGTTATTGAACTGCTGAAATTGATTTTAATTTATTCTTATGTGTGTTTTCCAGCAAAGTTTCTACACGCACATTTTTAACGGATGCTATGCAGTGTTGTTGTTCATCGTCGTCATACTTTTCCTCATATATGGCATCGAAGTATTTTTCAAGGTAACGATCGAATCGATTACTCAATTATTAACAAACGTTTAGATGATTGAGATGCTTGAATTGTGCTTTTTCAACAGGTCCGTGGAGGTTTTCTTAGCGAACATCAAGTAGCGTCAATTGCAACGAATAAGAGAACATCAGACGACTCGAACGCGCGCGAAGAAGATCCAGTGACGGCGAAATTGTTTGATCCAATTCCAAGTACTTCAGCAGATTCATTGCAGCAGCAAATAAATACATCGCAGCTTCATCAATCGAGATTCGGCTTGTTATCGCAAGCCTTCATGCTTTTTATTATCGTTGGATTCTTGTTTAGCGAGACCTTGAGCGAATTTTGGAAAACAAAGTGAGTTCACTTTTATCGATTAAAATACTACCCATATTTTTTCTTAATGCCTTTTTGTGATGGAATACATAATTTTTACTCGTAATATTTTTAGAGTCCCATTATACAGTCGTAACTGGCATGATGTAGTATTTCGAGTAATTGAAGTTGGAGTGGCATTGTGGTTTCCTTGTGTCTTGTGGAATTGTATGAGGTAAATGTTTTTTTCTTAAAGAAAATGTGAGAGAGAAAGCAGAGTCCAAGGCTGTGTTTATTATTTAATGTTATTAAACTCCGCAGCCCTGAGCAGTTATGGATTTTGAATCCCAAAAGAATTTTGAAGAAACTTGATCTAGATCAAGTCAAACATCCAAAAGAAATTGAATTACAAGATAAATCAGCTTTAGCCGAGTCTGAAAAATTAACCGACACAGCTTCCATTAGTAGTAAAGATTGTTGGATCTGCTATGACAGTGAAAGGCAAGACGCGGGTCCATTGATTCAACCATGTCGTTGCAGAGGAGACGTTAGTGCAGTTCATCATGATTGTCTGCGCAGATGGCTTGTTGAGGTATTATTTCCATTAATGCTGCAATTTAGAAAATAAATTTATATGCATACAGTAATTGAGATCATAATGAAAAAAATTTATTTTAAACATAACATTATAAACAACTGTCAATCTTTAATTCATTATTTTGCAGAGTTCCACAAATGTTGACAGCCTCACTTGCAAAGTATGCGGTACAAGATATAATGTAGAGCACGCAAGCAGACTGGACTGGCAGAATGGCTTGACTCCTCGGCACTGGTTGCAAACTATTGGAATTGTCGTGACAATGTGTGGATCATCTGCTGCAGCATGGATACTAATTCAAATTTTTGAAGATCCAATCATAAGAATGTTGGCTGCTGGTGCAGCGCTTCTCATTATGTATGTCTGTATAAGGTATGTACCGTTATATCAGTATAACTTTATAATAATACACTGACATTTTTTTCTACACTGTGCTCATAAATTACCGAGTCCACATTGTAAAATTTAAATTCATCTATAAAAATGATCTACATTTATTTAGTTGATAAAATTACAATTATTTTGTAACTTGCATGCTTTACAAATAATTTCTGTTATCTAAAAAAAGAAATATATTTAATATTATTTTGAGACTTGATATGTAAAAAAGTGTACAAAGTTTATAAAAGTGAGTTTTTAATTGTTATAGATTTTTGAGTCTCAATACAGTTGTGGCTTATCAACGAGCCAAAATTTCGTCCTTGAATATCGTCAGCGCAGAAAATACATTGGGAGCTCATGTCTCGACGATCAGTCGCAGCATCTCTGTCGACTTGGCAAAGTGAAAAGGAAAAAAAGAGAGAGTAAAAGAGAGAGAGAGAGAGATAAAAAGAGAAAAGGAGAGAGAGAGAGAGAGAGAGAGAGAGAGAGAGAGAGAGAGAGAGAGAGAGAGAGAGAGAGAGAGAGAGAG
>JAXIUT010027293.1:0-15951 GCA_035586675.1 Eurytoma californica | reverse complement strand
TAATGTTATATGATATTAAGTTAGTTTTGGACCTGAAGAAGGATGTATAAGACATCCGAAACGTTGTCATAAAGGGGAACATTTATAATCGTCTGCTATGATCCGTTAGAGTCGAAAAAACAAAAAAGGATCTCCTTAAAGTTTGCCAGTCGAAGGAAAATTCTGGGTTTACCTGTGCGCAGCAAATGCAACAGGCAGTGCGACGAGAGTTCCCCGCGACTCCTTGCCGCCGAAGCCTCCGCCCATTCTCTTGACGCGCACGTTGATTCTATTGATGTGCGTGCCGAGTGCGTGAGCAATGAGTTTTTGAACCTCCGTAGGGTGCTGCGTAGAGCAGAATACCTCGATTTCGTCCTCCTCGCGTGGTATCGCCAGGGAACAGTGGCTTTCGAGGTAAAAGTGCTCCTGACCTCCCATTCGCGTCTCGCCCTCCAAAATGTGATCGCACTTGGCAAACTCGCCCTCGACATCGCCCTTTTCTATCTTTTTTCCGCTACCCTCGAAGAAGGACTTGGCTTTTATCGCGTCCTGAAAAGAATAGGCATGTCGCGTTGCTTTCTTTTTATCTATAAATCATTCAGGCATGAAATAATCTCGCGAATTCATTCAAAAGCCGTAGTTGTTGGATACGTCTATTTAAGCTTATATAATGAAATTATTTTTTAAAAGACTAATGTAGCTTGCATTCATGAATATTGATGAATAGATTGTTACCTCGATGGATATAATAACCGGTTGGAGATCTTCGTAATCAACTTTGACCATCCTCGCTGCTTTTTGAGCAGTGAGTTGATCAACTGCTACTACCGCGGCGATAGCTTGTCCTTGACTCGTTACCTGTGCCGAGTATTTGCCGAATTATTTCTCGCTAAATAATCTCTATTGAAAATAGAAAAAGAAAATTTTACCGTTTTAGATACGAATATTTCTTCATCGTGTAAAATTGCGCCAACGTATCTGTTGTGTTCTGGAATGTCTTTAGCATCGTAATAAGCTACTACTCCCTTTACAGCTAGAGCTTGCGAAGCGTCGATGTTCAGAATTTTTGCATGCGCTCTCGTCGATAACACGAATGCCAGATACAGTTCTCCAACCATTTTAGGAATATCGTCTAAATAAACAGCTTCTCCAGCAGCTTGCTTATACGCACTCGTATGTATCATTGGCTTTCCTACTAAATCTCTCGTATTTCCGTTTGATGGGATCTGTTATTTATCACAATTTTATTACCAATATTTCAACATTATTTTTACAATGAAAATTAATTGTAAGGTATAAAACACTTACAACTTGATAATATTGTGAACTTTTTGGAGGTTTATAATGAAAACCTTCTGCAGCGGATTCAACTTCTTTTGGCAAAGCTTTCATATCAGATACATCTTTTTGCAATTGTTTTGTTATAAACACAAATCCCTTAAAAAATAAACTGAAATCATGTGAACAAATATTAAACTTAACAATTTGATTAAGAAAATAATTGAGTACAAATATGTTTTCTAATGTTGTATAACTGCATCAATATATTCTTTGTATACCTCAAAGTTAAGGACCGGCGATATAAAATCATTCCTCCGGGAGCATCACCAGATAGTGGTAACACCTCAATTAAAGAGTTTGTAACGAATTCAACAAGATCTTCATTCCAAGTTCTGAAAATAAAAAATACTTTATAAGCTTGAAGTACGAGTTTCATCACTGTTTATTGCAAAATATAAATTGATATAGGATTGTATACCGTCCAACTATAGCATCGCAAGTTTTTTTCGCCAAGACCGTTGTTGGAGCCATACCACCAAAGGCCATAAAGGCTTTCTGAATTACACTTGTGCCTGGTTCAAAATAAACATTAAGAGCTAAGTTAACAATGGCAATATCGTCGTCCCGCCTTTTGGCTTGTTTGTACGCAACGAAATATTGGTTCTGAAAATAACAGTATTCTAAATATTGTGGAATAGAGAAAAAACTTATAAATTATTTCATTTAAAATCTTACCGGGAGTGAAAATGGAACTTCAATTGATACTAATATTTCATCGGGGGTTACTACATTTCGTCTATAGCCAGTAAAAAATTTGTGATCCATAACAACTGTTCTAAAACCTTTCTCTTGACTACACAGATTTAATTTAATGCCAGCAGCCATTAATACTGGATTCATGTCAGAAATGGGACTTCCAGTCATAATATTTCCGCCAATAGCCTAAAGCAAAAAATAAATCGTAAATGTATTAAAATAAAAATAATTTACATTGGGAAGTATGTAATACATACAGCAACATTTCTTATTTGCTTGCCAGCAAACCAATGTAGAATTTCAACCGCTGCTTTAAACACTCTAGTTTTATATTCTGAAAAACATTTTCTTAGTTACATATTGTCCAAAAAAAAAACTGTCTTAAAAGTCATACAGTGTTAACAAATTACCAGGCTGTATACTCATTTGGTGCCTAAATGCATTTTCCATTTCAACTAATGTTACACTTGCTCCGATTTTCATAGCACCCTCCAGTTCCGAGATTTCACGCATTTCAGGGACTTGTGTAGGTAAGATTAATACTGGATAAACGAAATGTTTAAATTTTACTTCCACTCCTGAAGATTAAACGAAAATTAACAATAATTTAACTATTTCTATCCAATCTTTTTATTAAAATAATCGAACTATCAAAATCTCACCAACTTCCGTATTTCCAACAACAATTTTAGCATTTGGATACTGCTGCTTTAATCCTAAAATATCTTTTAAGCTTGTAGGCCTATACCATGTGATTTCTTTTCCTTTAAGAATTAAATAATCCTCATCAAACTCTGACGATAACTAAAAGATTAATGAATTACCGATTCAGTCGATGGAAATGAACGAACATAGTTTCTTTAAAAAAAAAAATGTCTACCTGTAATTTGGGTGGAAATATTGGTTCTTGAGTGGCATCGTACGGTAAAAATTCCTTAGAACTAAATAATTCGGTAGGCTCTGACGTAAATGCCTTTTTGCAACACGCATCTCCCATTGCACAAACCTTCGGCTTCCCATCCCCATGCACCCCCGACAACCTTTGAGTTTGCTCCCATTCTTCCGTAAAAGTCTTGAAACCCTCTATGATTGGTCTGTATCCAGTGCATCTGCAGAGATTGCCTAAAAATAAAGTCGCAAATGTTCGTCATTCCTTTAGAAAAATTATTTAATCAGGCAATTACGTATGCGCTTATATCAATGCACTGAATTATCAGTGACAGTTGATGCACAAACCTTGAAATGCTACTTCCATATCGTGCATTGTGGGCTTCGGTTTCGTTCTTAATAAAGCGTACATCGACATTACTATTCCGGGGGTACAAAAGCCACATTGCGAGCCGTGCGCCTTTGCTATTCGCTCTTGCACTGGATGCAGTTTTGATCGGGTACTTCCAATACCTTCCACGGTAGTCACTGCCATGCCGTGCATTGCACACACAGGCGTTAAGCATGCGTTCGCTGCGATGTGACTAATTTTTTTTAATTAAGGTTAATAATGGAAAATCCATTCTCTGGAAAATATATCTACCAAAAGATAAACTATCATTTCAAATTATTTGTAAAATCACATGACTTCGTAAGTATTCAGAGATAAACTTGTTTCAAGATTTCATCATCAATAGAAAAAATGAATTAGTTCATTAGAGGAAAGCGATAATACCACATTCTTTTATATTTCTTAACTTTCATTAAAACCGTCAAATGGCAAAGGCTTTTTTTTTAAATGAAATAGTATTTTCACGTTATCTTCTACAATTTCATATTTAAAGCTTTACATTTAATAAAACTTTATTTTACTAATTTTGATGAACAACACTGTATTAATAATGATGAGAAAATAAAAATAATTTAAAAATTTGTTCGCATACAGGATTTTTGTCGATAATCATTGAACAAGGATACACAATTCTTTCTGATTTACGGTCGTATCTAGAAATCATGACGGTGCATGCACCACATCCTCCTTCGGCACAGCCAAGTTTGGTGCCAACTAAACCTACTATTGTATATTATTAAGGAAAATAATTCAAAAGATAATTCATGAAATATAAAAACCTTGATTTAAACTTATTAGAAAAGGATACACTTATTTCGAAGATAATAAAGCAACGTCCACATTGGATCAACATCATCATCTCGCACCTAATTGTTTAACATGATTTTTAGTTTATTTATTTTTATTTATTTATTTATTGTTTGACGGGATAAAAACTCTTGTAATTACAAAAAATATATACAATAGTGGAAGAGATGTAAAAAAGAACGGCAGATTAAAATTTAGTTTAGAAAATTTTGCTTAAATACACCTTATTTTCTATTCTGATAAAACAAGATTGTTTGATAAGAATGTCTTTTTTATTAATACTAAGATAGACTTATGAAGAACGCAGTAAATAGAAAAGCACAGCTTATTTTAAAAATTGTTCTATAATAGTTGACCTCAAATACTCAGTATTGAGATATTGCAAGATTGTTTATCGTTCATTTAATGCTTTCAAAATTATTTTAGTTTACATGACTTGTTGCATAATTCACTATTTTGAAAATAAGGTGATATATTGAATGAAAAACTTGTACTTTTATGATTGTTATAACTTTATTGGGCTATTTGGTTTAAATTTAAATGAATTGTTTTACATTTCAAATTATAGCTATCTACTTAAAATGTAACCACACTGACGTAATGCCTACTATCATAAATGAACGATCTGTAATATACAATTAAGGTATAATTGCAAAAAAAATTTTATAAGCACGAGTGTTGACTTAAATTATAAATAACAAAATTATAAGATTTTGCGAAATAATTAAAAAATTACCCCAACCACTGCGTAACCTTTATATAAGCTTTTAACGATGTATGGATGTAACAATTTAAAAATCGTTGCAGGTTGAAGTCATTGTCAGGATTTATAAATTATTTAAAAAAAATCACATACTTCTTACCTCTTTTCCATTTACGTAAAAGACGAGGACGTTGCTGATTTTTGATCGATGACAATCTTCACTTTTTGTATTATCACGTCCACCTGTGTTCATTTTTAACTTTTTCGAATCCATTATTTGCTTTAAAAAAATGAAGAATCTAAAAAAAAGAATAGTGAAAGGCTTGATTTTAATTTTTCTCTTGATATTGCAGCATTCGGAAAGAAAAAATATAATCATAGGTAATCATAAAGCATTTAAATTAGTAGAGGATGATAACAATTGCTAGCAAGAATATTAATATCTGTACTACATAATAAAGCATATCTAAGGCGTAAAATTAGATAACTCGATTAAAATGTCGGGGCAAGAGAGAATTCTAAAGTGAGATTGGAGATCAGATTTACTCTTTGTGATCTCAGAAGATTTTTTTATAAAGATCCTGCAAATGAAAACGGTCAGTTTTTACTAATCTTCTGAAGATCGTGGTAACAAATTTTTTATGTGAAAACTTTGAAGAAATATTTTTGTCACAAATAACTGTGATTTTAAAGCAGATAATAATTAGTCATCAGTGCTGTGTGCAGATACTTTACTAATTTTTTTTAATGAATCACAGTGTTATCCAGTATAGGACTAAATTGCTATGTGGCCCTAGGCACATTTTGGTCAATGTCAAACCTAAATTTTAATTGTAATTTTAATTGTAATTTTAATTTTGAATATTATGTAAATTACGTTTCATAAAAATAAATTATTATTTATTTATAATATCTAATTTATAATTAAAATAGCTAGATAACAATCTAGTTTAAATGAAACTGGTCGATTAAAGAATAAAATGAAATAAATAAATAAAATGTATGTCCATCTCAGATTTCTTGAAAAGATAATTTAGATAGTTTTCTTAAAATCCCAATACAACATTTACTTAAGTATTTTCACCTTCATAAAGAAGGAGATTAAGAAACAGAATTTTTATAAAAAAATTATTTTCTTTTGGTTAATCGGAAATGACTAAGTACTCAGGTACCTTAGTTAGAAAATATATTTTATATATACACTATAGATTTGAAAACTAATTTAAATAGGAAGACGATGCATACTTAAATTAAATAAACGATGAGTTTTTACGCACCAAAATATAAACTCGTATGCAGAAGTTGCTAGTTCAGGAGCGTGGAGTGTTATGACGCTGCTTATTTTAACTGACGAAACACTTCGTGGAGTATAACGTCAATTGAAGCTACGTTCTTGTTTAAGTCACGCGAAGACGCACCGAGTAGTTAAAACTGATAAACAAGAAACCGCCTCTACGCGAATAAGTAGAATCATAGGGGAGCGAGTGTCGATCGTGCACACGCATCCAACTTGCCGCGCGGGCCGATCATTACTGACTACATCTCCGAAGGCGAGTGCTTCGCTCTTCAATTTCAGGACGTCAGGGGAACATAAGTCAGAAACAAGGGAACCGAGGTAGAAGGGATAACGTTCCCGAAGAAAGAGAGAAAGGAATACCTACACGTGAAATACACCGGTAATACTGAAGTCTTGTAAGAACTGGTCGAGGAGTTGATCTAGAACGGCAGGCCTCCGACTATCGCTCTTTTATAACGGCATCTGCACCTGCTAATATGTGAAATACACTTTTACGTAATACGTGCATATTTATGTAAATTAAACGCACATGTTTATGGGAAATCGGTAAGATCGCAGAACTGCTGTTTGTTAGTACTACCTCGGCTAAGTTTACCAGAAAGTCAAGTTGTGCTAACAGATAATTTTTAACTACTAAATCATAATAAATGCCGATTTATTTTACGCTTGCGTGCGATAAACGGACGTTTTTCGCACGGCGTGCTATATAGTACATTTCGATACTTGTGCGAGAATGTGATTTTTAGCCTCGTATGGCGTTTGCGAAAAGGTCGTACGAGGCTAAAATCACCTCCTCGCTCATGTATCGAACTATATTTTTCGATAAACTGTGTGCAAGGTAAGATTTTACACAGCTGATTTTGAGAAAGCGTGCGCAAAGTCGTATCTTTGCCCACGGCGTATCGAAAATTATATTCTCGCACTAGTATCGAAATGTACTATTATAGCACTCTAACCTCAAAACGGCAACTTTAATACCAATTTTCGGCTCTCGTGCTATAAAATATCGTATAGTACTGGTGCGTAAGTGATTATTCAGTTCGTGCGACGGTTTTCGCCCGAGCGAAGCAAATTAAATAATAATCTTAAAATAAGTTAAATAATCATCTTCCGCACCCGTGCTATAATTATCCTAATATAGCAATTAATATGCACGACATAAAAACTATAGTCAGATTTAGAATCTATTGCGAATTGAATTATTGTGAAAAAACTGGTCAAATGTTGTATGTAACTCATTATATTTATACAAAGCATATAAATTTTCTTAAAATATTTTTTAAGTTTTCGATAATAATTTATTTGATAATCTCCTATATGTTGCTTTGACTGATATTAAATATTTAGTGAATTATTTAATGTAATCTGTTAATGCTGCAACTATGATTAAAAAATCTTACCTTTATCTTTTTATTAGCTTTATGACAATGAGTCAAGTTCATGGAAAAAAATATATAATACAAATGTTTACAAAAATAAAATATATAAATTAAATGCAATTGAATAATATTTTAAATTAAAAAGTTTGTTTAATCACTAACAGCCCAAGCGGAAATAAATTTAGCAAATAATTATTAATAATAATATATAATTTTTTATAATGTTTAAAAACAGTTTATAACTGTTTATAAACGTAGGATTTGAGACTATAATAACAGTTTATGAAAGTTATCAACAGTTTTTTTTTATTATCAGTTAAAAAAAGTTTATAACAGTTATTAACTTTTATTTACTTTTTTGGGCTACTGCACGTAAACATAAAAACAATCTGTTAATAAAAGTTATCAGTTATAAACTTTTTTCTGATATGAACTTTACGTCATAAAATATTTTTATAATAAGCAAAAAAATGTAAAAAAGTATATAACTATTTATAACTATTTATAACTATTATAATAGTTTTAAACTTTTTTAAATCTCAAAACCTGACTTTATAATTTGTTCAAATCAGTTATAAACTTTTTTAAATTTCTATTATAAAAGACAATTTCCGCCTGGGATAAAAAAAAACCTATAAAAGTATATAACTATTGACAACTTTTTATAATAGTTTAAAACTTTTTTAATAGCCTCAATTCCGACTTTTGTAACCTGTTTATATCAGTTATAAACTTTTTAAAGCTTTTATAATAGAAGCTGATTTCCGCTTAGGAGTTACCAGATCAGATACTGAATATTATCTACGACTCTACAACTCGTTTAGACAGATAAGCACGTGTAAATTTCCTACGTATTACATTTATCAATATGTTATGTTTGTCAATACTAATATTCTTGCATCGGATAAGGTGGATATATATTTCCTATAGCTAATGATAAATAAAATCTGACAGAGGTACATAAAATCTGTCCGTCAATTTATTCGGTATCTTCCGTTGCACTGTCTACTAGTTCATCAACCAATGGCGCCCTAGATTTTCATTAAGAACCAATCCGAATGCTCCAACAAGCGGAACGGAAGTTACCGAATTATTTACCGGATAGTGTACAATTCCATTTCAGATCGTTTACATTTAAATCATAATTTTGAATCAATTGAAAT
Organism: Eurytoma californica; assembly: GCA_035586675.1. Classification (NCBI taxonomy): domain Eukaryota; kingdom Metazoa; phylum Arthropoda; class Insecta; order Hymenoptera; family Eurytomidae; genus Eurytoma; species Eurytoma californica. Next base: position 7,307 of record JAXIUT010027293.1, on the reverse strand, counting down.
ATTTTTTTGGAGTATCGAAATTGCATTTGCTTATTAATTTTAAAAAGCTGAATCAAGTCAAATATTCTCATTATTATGTATAATTGACTGATTTAATTACGTGCAATAATAGAAACATTAAAAACATTATTTATAAAAAATTTCTTTATAAAAAATTTAGTCTTTCAAATAGCTCGAGGAAAGGTGCAACGTTTTAATTTCTTGCAATTTTAATAATTAATTCTATGCAAAATTGCATTAACAATGGTAAATAAATAATAATAGTAGCTTTGTAAATGAATACAGATATGCAAGGATGATTTTATTAAGAAAAGAAAATGAAAATGCAATTATTCATTTCAACTTTCTTAATCTTGTAATTAAGTTTAATTGATAGGCTAAAGCTATTTGCATTTACTTCCATAAAATTTATATTATAATAATTTAATACTTTATTTTTCTCAAATACTTATTTTTGCGTAATTTATTTTAATGTAGTTGAAAAATAAAGGTTGTTATTAAAAGCCATCTTATGAGATAGCATGGTTACTATAAAAATTGATTTTTTCCGATCACACCCAGTGTTGATAAAAAACTTATAGAAAGAAGAATTCAGTGTATTTCAACATGAGAAGAGCTCCATTTTGTTTATTAAGATTTTATCATATTTAATCTTATTCTCGTCAGAGACGTTTGTTTTTCTTTAATAAATACCTATAAAACGTATATCAGTATCATATATAAAATGACTTTTAAAATATTTTATCAATTAATCTTTCTATCAACGACTAACTAATTTATAAATTCATTTTTTGATAAGAATTTTGGTGTTTGAACAAAATGGCTTTTTTTTATTTACATAACTTTTAAGAAAGTAGCATTACTTAATGATAAAAATATTTCTTTTTTATGATTTAATAGGCAGATGAAACATTTTTTTTCTAAAAAGAAAAAATATTTTGGATGTAAATCGAAATATTTAAACTTAGGGTATTAAATACGATGATATTATATATATATGCCTGCAGAACATAATTCAGAGAAATTGAGAAAAAATCTCAATACAAAATGAGGGTGCCCAAGCAAAGTTAGGTGTCAACGGCACTCGTACGCGAAAAAAATATGTAAAATCAGGTTTTATTATTTTAATTGTACTCCAGGAAAAATAATTCATTAAAAATTGTTTTAATACGTTCTGATTTTAATATTGGCTGTTTTTTAGCGCACGGCAGCCAAGCGCTGTCACATTATGTGGTCATGTTCTTCGTTTCAATTTCTTAGTTTAAAATGAAATAAAATGAATACGAAATGCGAATCTCATGCCGTAAAATAAAAATTTAATTTGGATTAATTTCTCAAATCGTTGAAAATGTATACCCTGAATTATTTAAACACCACGCAGGTCCTCCGAGAGATTCATATAGTATTTTGCTACGGGTCCCAAAAGGATAGATGAATTTTACATGTCATTTATGAAACTTGTTCATGTAAGAATCGCCTAAGATTCACGTGGATCTAAAGAATTTAATTACCTTCCAGTTAAGCATTTATAGTTATTCGGAAACAATAAGAGTATTGCAACATTTTTAAGGGATTCTCTTACGGGACCCATGAGGTTCACTCAGTTTCGTAAATGATATCTGCAATTCATGTGCATAATTGCAGTGCAATTATTTTTGCACAAATTACAGATTTGAGGAACCCACATGGCAGTTTTCAGAATGTGTCCGTTGTTTTACATATGCTAATAACAGTGTTCTTTCACCGTTCAGTGTCGGGAAGAGGTGAAGGTTAAATAAATTACTTACGTTTATGAAAAATACAGCTGTGACGGTCAAATATCTTAACTGACTAACTTTTTTGTTTTGCACATATTGAGCAAAGGGATGATGGAACGGTACGTGGCGTACTAGTCACATTTCTCGTTTCAATCATTTAACGTAAAAAGTTATAACAAATAAATACAAGAAACAAACTGTGTCATTTGTACAATAGATTTGACTATATCAGACTCCAGTCCATTTCAATTAGAGAGAAGAGAAGATGTACTTATTGTGCGTAATTAAATCTATTTTAAATTTCGCGCTCTTAAGACCGTGCTCATTGTAGCCAGATGTTCGGCTATCGGCAACTGAATGATACCGTCACGATCATGGCAGATAAAAAAATATATATATATACAAACAACGTCACTTTAGCTCCTAAAGCTTGTCACTATTTGGAAAATTAACTCGGATTTTTCACGTAGCAGTATCGTTAAATTGCCAATAGCGGTTAGTTTAATTTTAATTATATAAATTTGTAATTAAAAACTTGATAAAGGTCAAATAAAAGCATATGAATTAGTCATAAAGTAAATTCGGTAAATAAATAATAATAGTGTATTTAATATCATGTATTCAGAAGTTATAAAAAAATTAACTTTTCATAAGTAAATAAACGACTTCCAATTTTTTATTTATGGTGTTATGTTCCAAGGTTTTTTGCCATCATCTTCGCCAACCTAATATTGTAATAAATAATGTTGAGATGATTAACCAGAATGCTTTTTAATTACAACTTTTTCAATAAAAATAAGTACCTCTTTTGTGATATTATCAACGCAAGCCATACGAATGCGAGCCACAGTTGCAGGTGAATCAAATCTAAAGTATCCACTTAGATTCATATCTTTACGTGCGGCTTTAATCGCCTCTTTTATTGCGAAAAAGGCCGATGAAGCTAAGAATAATGGTGGCTCACCAACTGCCTGAAAATATTTGTTGAAAATAATCGTTAAAGATTGATTTTTATTCGAAAACTGTATTACAATATAAAGTTGCATGTTTTTTTCTTGCAACTTTATATTTTTTCTTATGATTTTAATTACTTTTGATGAATAAACCGCTCGGGGATTAGAAGAGCCTTTCAACAGCGAAACATTGAATTCAAGCGGTATGTCTGAAAATCCAGGAATTTTATAGACTCCTGGGCCACGACTGTATACAACTCCAGTGGGTGAATAGATCATTTCTTCCATTGTGAACAGTCCGTATCCTTGAACAAATCCACCCTCTACTTGTCCAATGTCGATTGCCGGATTTAAACTTTCACCCAAATCCATCACAATGTCAGTTCGAAGAACCTTCAATAAATAACATTTGTGTTAAAAATAAATGATGAATAATAAATCAGTTTAAAGAACTATTCTTATCTTATACAAGATATATGTTTGTAAATTAATCTTCTTCATTTATGAATAAGTTAAAAATTACCTGATGATCACCAGTAAGGCAATCTATTTCAACTTCAGAACACGCGACTCCGTATGAATGATAATTAAACAACATTCCTTTTTGTGTCACAGGGTCATATCCAATATCTGGAGTCCGATAAAAACCAGTAGCAGAAAGGCTTACTCTGTCGAAGTATGCTTTTTCTATCCAGCTTTCCCAACTTCCTTCAGGATCCGCTTCTATTATGTATTTAATTCGATTCATTATTGTATTGCAAGCATTCTATAATTAAAGATTATATATGTTTAGTATACATGAAATTTCTATCTATGCACTTAATTCCTATTGCTTTTCTACAAACCAGAACAGCCATTCCATTAAGATCAGAGCCAGTGCTAGCAGCAGTAGATGAGGTATTTGGTACTTTATCTGTAGCAGTTTCTGTAATATCTATCTTTTCTGGATTTACTTTCAGTACTCTAGACGCTACCTGAAAATCGATATAAAAAATTTCTTACTATTTTCTGTACAAGTTCTAAGTATATAGTTAGCAAATGTAAGTTGCATACTTGGATCATTTTAGTGTGAATGCCTTGACCCATTTCTACGCCTCCGTGAGTTAAAAGAACTGAGCCATCTTGGTAAATGTGAACAAGTGCTCCACCTTGGTTCAAAAATACAGTTTCAAAAGCTATACCAAAAACAGTAGGAATAACTGACATCCCCTTCTTTTTATATCTATTTTCGCTGAAATTTAGTAAATTATAGTAAAATATTATTCTTTAAATGTACCAATGAATTGTACAAATAGGTGGTATATTTACTTGTTATATTGGATAACTGATTCTAATCTGTGATTATAATTACAAAGAGTAAGACATTCATCCCAGCAACGTTTTATAGTACAATTGTTAAGTACTTGATTGTAGTGTGTAATATCGTTTTCTTTGAAAAGATTCATTTCCATGAGCTATAAAAAAATCAAATATTAAAAAAAATTTTAAATATAAGTATTCATAATCGTGAATAAATTTACCTCAAGAACATCTCGATTTAAGTGGTCAGCAATATGTCGAATTATAGTTTCGATTGCGAACATTCCCTGAGGTCCCCCAAATCCACGAAAGGCTGTATTTGAAGGTAAATTGGTTTTGCACAAATAACCGCAGGCTCTTACGTTTGGAATCATGTAAGCATTTGTAATGTGTGTCAAAGTACGAGCTAACGCCTGCAAATAGATTTAATTTTTCAAATAAGTTGTTACTTTCAAATAACTAATTTTAGTGTCGTTAATACTGAGCTTGACTCTTACTGGACCCGACATATCCCAAGAACATCCTGCGTTAGAGTAAGCATTGACATCTAAAACCTTAAGAAGTCCATCTTTTGTAAATCCTACTTTGTATTTAAATAAATATGGATGTCTTGTTCCTGTAATCATCATATCCTCATCACGATCCAAAGAACATCTCACAGGTTTTTGCAAACTAAACAATTAATCGTTTTTATAGGTATTGGTGTTTAAGCAATAAAGTTGTTAATTTATAATCAATTTACCTGTGTGCAGCAAATGCCACTGGCAAAGATACAATATTGCATCTAGTTTCCTTGCCGCCAAAACCACCCCCTAATCTTTTTACTCGTACATTAACTTTATTCGCGGGTACGTCGAGCATGTGAGCAACATACATTTGCATTGTTGTAGAGTCTTGCGTTGTCGAAAAAATTTCCATTCCATTGTCTTCTTTCGGTATGGCAATAGCACAATTCGTCTCTAAGTAGAAATGCTCTTGTCCGCCTATTCTTACTTCCCCTTCAAGAATATGGTCTGCTTCTGCAAAACTTTTGTCGATGTTCCCCTTCATGAAACAATTTCTACTATCTTTGATAAATGAGTTTGTTTTAATAGCATCCTAAAATTTAAAAAATAAAATAACAGTAAACATTTTGTAAATATAGCAGTAAAAATTTAAATATAAACGATAGATTATATACGTACTTCAATCGTCAAAATTAATGGTTGAAGTTCTTCATAATCAACTTTGACCATTCTAGCAGCTTTTTGTGCAATACTTTGATTTTTAGCTACAATTGCTGCAATCACTTGCGAATGACAGGTGACCTTAAATTTAAAAGAATGGTACATGTTAAATTCAACAAATGCATACAATAATAAAAATTGTAAACTTACTATTTCTGATGCAAATACTTCTTCGTCAGGATGTATGATACCAAAATACCGACGACTGTCTGGAATGTCGTTTGCATCAAAATACGCTACTACTCCTTCTAGATCCATTGCTTTTGATTTATCGATTTCTTTTATTTTAGCATGTGCACTTGACGATAATACAAGTGATAAATAGAGTTCATCTTCTATTCGAGGTATATCATCACAATAGACGGCTTCTCCGCTGGCTTGCTTAAATGCACTGGCATGAACTAACGGCCTTCCTATTAAATCAATTGCCGGCTGATCTTTGGGTATCTTATATTAAAATATATTAAAAAACAATTATTGCTTAATTGAGTAATTATTAATAAAAACTAAAGCGCAAAACATTACCACTTGATAATATTGAGAACTTTTAGCAGGTTTGTAACGAAAACCATCCGACGCCGATTTTAAGTTTTTTGGTATTGGTACTACGTTTGGCACATTTTTTTCTAGTTGTTTAGCAATGTCTATAAAGCCTTTGAAAAATAAGCTAAAACAAATCATTCAGTAAATAGTTTGACAATTAGATATTATTAATCTACTGTAAATTACCGACCTAAGACTCAACGAACGTCGGTACAGAACCATACCTCCAGGTGCATCTCCGGATAGAGACAGCTCTTCAGCTAGACTGTGAATTATATGATCTAAAATGTTATGATTCCAAGCCCTAAAAATGAAATTTCTAAGTAAATATACTAACGCCGTATTAATATTATTATAGGCAGTAGACTTATCTTACTTTCCAACTAAAATTTCACTTGTCCTTTTCAACAAAATGGTAGTAGGAGCCATACCACCAAATGTTATGAAAGCTTTATCAACTACGTTAGATTCAGGTTTAAAAAGTATATTCATCGCCATATTAACTATTGTTATATCATCGTCTCTTCGTTTTGACTGCTTATAAGATTTGAAGTACTGATTCTGAAAAATGTGTGAAATATTTTATAACATTAAATTCTATATTTGCATTTGATTGCAAAGAAATTCAGAATTACATCAGAGCTGAAAGGTATTTCGATCGATATAAGAATTTCATCAGGAGCCACTATATTACGCCGATACCCAGTAAAAAACTTGTGATCCATAGTCACTGATCTAAAACCTTTTTGGAGACTGCACAAATTTAATTTTATTCCAGATGCTAAAAAAATTGGATTCAAATCCGAAATTGGACTTCCAGTCATTATATTGCCACCGACACCCTAAAATAAGCTTACATATAAAAATTATCAATAAAAATGATCAATTTCCACAATCAACTTACAGCAACATTTCGAACTTGTTTACCCGCAAACCAATGTAACATTTCAACTATATTTCGAAAGATTCTTGTTTTTGATTCTATAAGAAAAATTAATATGAGACTGATTTTCAAGCTATTTATATACGGTGTTAAATAGTTTATTGTGTACCAAGGGTGTAAAGTGGATTTTATTTGACCGAACGTGGAGTTTGCAACCGTGATGTTAGTTATCGATATATTTTCACCGATTTTAATTTTGTTTCAAGGTAGGCTTATGAACGGTATATAACTTAACTTTTTTAGTCCGGCCTAGACTGCTTAGGAAATGGAATGACTTAGACGTTAAAGAGAATGATGAATTTTCCGACTATATTTTTAAAAAACGATTAAACGTAATACGGATTCATAGCACAATAGCTTATAATAAAATCCCGGAACGACCTTAGTCTAGTTTTAAGTTTCATTTGTTATTTTTGAAATTTGTATGTAAATGTAAGGGCTTTTGCCCGTATAATATTGAATAAATACTAGGGGGGCTCCGCCCCTCTGCGCGCTACGCGCGCCAACCCCCATCATGTTTCATAATTAAGGTTAGGTTAGGTTAGGATAGGTTAAGGTTTCTGAATAGGTACGGTAAGTAATAAAT
>JAXIUT010027282.1:0-15953 GCA_035586675.1 Eurytoma californica | reverse complement strand
TTTATGAATGCTTTATGAATACTTTACAGGCGGACATTCGTTATAACTTAAAGCTATCATTAAGAATTCTATTAGAAAACTTACTAGCATTCATTAAGAATTAATTTAGAATTCATTATGATTTTTCAATGCTGATCGGGATTCTATCTTTGAGCAATGATTTTACATCAGTTTCTAGATATAGATCAGACTCCAATGGTTAAAATTTGTAGAATTAATAATGTCATGTTTCAAAATTCCAGGTAAGGAAGGTCATTACCAGGTAATCCTGAAGCGCGTGGAGTTGCCAGTGGTGCCACACGACACGTGCCAAAATACCCTGAGGACAACCCGATTGGGCAAGTTCTTCAAGCTGGACCAAAGCTTCATCTGCGCCGGTGGCGAACCCGGCAAGGACACCTGCAAGGTACACCTGATCTGTACTTTTAATTCTTAGAATCTCGTAGGTACAGAGTTGTTATTTCACTAACCCGCGGTTAATTGCAGGGTGACGGTGGCAGCCCGCTGGTGTGCCCGATCAAGAGCAACCCGTCGAGGTTCGCACAAGCTGGTATCGTAGCCTGGGGAATTGGCTGCGGTGAGAACCAGGTGCCCGGAGTCTACGCCAACGTCGCCTCCGCCCGACCCTGGATCGACCAGAAGATGGCCTACTGGAACCTCGACAGCAGCGAGTACCAGTACAAACCTTTCTAAACCACAGTGGGGTGCTGTCGAGGAGAACCTTGTCACATCCTCCCACGCGTGCACCTATCTACCCGCGATCAGTCGGGAGCTAAAAACGATCAGTACACCGACCTTATAACTGTTAACTTTTTTTTTACTTGTGATCATAAATGATGCCTGCGGCTGATGTTTTTTATTGATTGATTGATTGATAATACTCCGACTGTACGATACTCGCTTTTTTTTTACTGTTTTTGCAAAGCAGATCATGTTGTTTGTATGGATAAAAAAGTGAATGGAGTTTTAATGAATTTTTTTTTTCATAAAAATAAAATTATTGTGAAATGAATATGTTTTTTTACCTGTTCGTTAACTTAGTAATAGAAACATGTAGCGCTTTTGTACATTAGTAGAATTAATATCACCAATTTTTTGTCCTGTGCCTTATATTTTCACTATATTTCTTCTTTCGTTCGATTTCATTCGATTTGGCTGACAATTTCACAGAACCTTCTTCTTAATATTACAATAACATTTGAGTATGCTCAAGTGATTATATATAGAGGTTCATATTTTCGCCTAACTTTCACGTTTATTGAAAAAATGGAGATGAAAATGCGTTTCGTTTTTAATGTTTGAAAGAAACATTGGCACGAAAGTTATGATTATTTAATTTAACGACATTCACTATAATTATACTGATTTAACTATATAATTACATAAACATAAGAATGTCAATTTTTTTTCTGTTTATTTAAAATTATTTGTTTTAAACGATATCGATTTTATAATAATAGAAACTAAAATAAACAAAAACGTTTGATCTACATGAAAAATAGCTTTTTAGCGAGCAAAATTTGCTAACTCTAACTTGTTTTCCAAGAATGCTCTTATCTAAGTGTCAGATTCGACAATTCTCCAACAAACCGAATCAACACTTTAAAAGCTGACTGCATATAGATCCTCGGCTAACTTAGAATAGCCAATAGATTGTATGTTTGTCCCTAGTTAAATTTTTAAAAATTAAAAAAAAAAATTATTATTTGTTATTATATATTGACCAAGTATGAAAAGTACGTATTTTAATAATTATAACAACAGTGGTAAACAAAATAAACTTTCCAATCCTATATGATTTCTGATAAAACTGAACATTTTTTAATGCTATATTATTGCTAATGTATTGAAGAAGAAAATAACATTCTTTTATTTTGAGATAGGTATCAAACCTCATTAAAATCTTGTGAATTTCCGGTAAGTATTGTATTTATATTGCTGTAAATACAGTAATAGTAATATCTCCAGAAAAATTTAAAATTGCTATTTTGCAATAAAGTTGTATAAATAAAACCATTTACGTCTAAAAAAATATAATAATAATGATAATAATAATAAAGTGCATATATTATGCATTGTCGAAAAAAATTCACATTGATTTATCTATATTACATTAAGTACCTAAATCATTTATTTACAGACAACGTAAAAAACCACTAAAAACACAAGAGTTAAACCACCTGTCGCAAAAAAAAACAATCGCTAAAGGCCGCTTGTCAATAATCGAAAAATCGAAAGCAGTGCTTTTCCCGCCGCTCGGTCAAGTACAATTGGCAAGCCTGCGGGCGGCCGACCGGTGGTAGGAGAGCCGCTTGCCGGTCGACGCTCGCGAGTGGCTCTCCGCAGATATACGCCGTCGCGCTACATACCGCCTAATACGAATTCCCGATCGGCCGCTCGCCCCGGGCCCTCGCCGTCGACCGTCTTCAATCCGTTCCCTCCGTGAAACCGCGCGAAATCTCGCAGCCCCGCCGACGTCGTGGCCAAGTGCATCATCCCCAGTGTCCCGCGAGTGTCCGCGAGTCGCGCGCGGGTGAGACGGGCCTTGAGCGAGGGCCCCGCGGCATCCCCTTTTCTTTGTTTCCGCGCCGTGCGAATTTTCTCGCTAATCGTGATTGGCGCTCCGATAGGCAGGAGTGAGCCGGCGGGTGATGCAGCAGCGCCGACGCCGAGGAATTTGCCGCTGAGACAAAGGGCCCGACGTCAAGATGTCGCAGTCCTCGTCGTCGACGGACTCGCGGAAACGCAAGGAGGCCGCCGGCGCCACGACATCCGGCGAGTCCTCGCAGTGTGACCGGGCCAAGCGCAGAAGGTGAGTCGAGTGCGCCGGGGGTCCTCTCTCTCTCCCTCCCTCGGCGACGCATCCACGTTTTTCCCGGGAAACTCGAGTACCGCGAGGCTTAACGTCCTGAATTTCTCGAGATCGAGCCCCTTATCGCGAGATGGTGTCGAGTTTCGTAAGCGACCGTACCGTGCCGCTCATTTTTCGGCGCACTGTGCGCGATTTTTCATCTGTTTTCGGTGCCATGCGGGATGCGACGTCGCGGGGTGCACATCTAGCGAACGTAAGGGAGTAGGGACCGACTAACGATTGATCGTTTAATTTTTTGAGAGTAAGATTCGAGTTTGTAGCGACACGCAGTGCCTACGCGCTGTTTAGCATGTAATGAGATGCTTCGAGATCGAACGTAAACAAATGTTATCTAATATTTTAATCTCGGAGGAATTCTATCGGAATGCACTTGCCGGTAAAAGTGGCGCTCAAAAAACGGCCGAGCATCGCGGCAATCTTTAAAAAATGAATCACTGGGAGTGAATAGACGTCATGCAAGCGTGATGTACATCAAATGGTATAGAAGGATACATGCCCAGTTATTTCCCACGAATTCTCAGTAGTAGGCCTGCATGAGACATTTTGTGACCTCTTGTTTGTTTACCTTCTTTTGCCCTTTCTTTTTAAGAGTTACACTTGCTCTCTTTCAGTTTTTTTATCTAAAAAAATACATCAAATCCACTTGTTTCTTAAGTGCAGTATGTCGGCTTTTAATTATTAAATTAGTTTAAATTTTGTATAGGAAGTTAGAAAATTTCATTGATGAATGAATCATGTACTTTGATTATTTATAAATATAATTTTCTATAAAGTATTTATAATAACTATTATTTATATTTTATTTAAGGACTAAACTTTCATTGAAGAGAAGCGATGTTGAAGGCTGGAGTTCTTCATTACTTGATATCAGTTCCCAGGAGGATGAAGATTCACTGAGTTGTGCAACATTAAGTTTCTCCAATACTTCATTATCTGAAAAAAATGAAGCCAATAAGGACTATCAGTTCTATGCTACAAAATATGGCATACAATTGAAAACAGTTAAAAAGTATTACGAGATTCTTGTAACTGAATCCAGAGTCCCATTGATTAGAGCAGTGCCAATAAAGAAGGAACTAAGTCCTATTCCATTTGATGAAGATATTAGATTATCCCCTATCTTAGGATCTAGAAGAAAATTAAGAAAACCTAAAATTAAGAAGGAAAGTATAACACCTACAAAAAAGGATCTTAGTAAAGCATCAAGTGAAAGCATTGAAAAATATTTTAAATCATTACCAACAGCAGTAAAAGTCAAAGAAGAAGTTTTGTCATCTTGTGAATCAGAAAATCAAAATTTAAATAGTAGTGCAGAATTTCAAATTTCATCTCAAAATTATCAGAAAAATTTAAATCATTTAAATTCATCAGAAAATGCATTTAAGCATACTAAAAAATCAAAAAGTAATCAAAGTATTGTTAATTCTGAAAAGAGTGCAAGCATAGTAACAAATCCATTTTCCAAAACTAAGAATAAGGACTCCTTTAAAAATTGGCCAGAAATGAGAAGAAATAAAAAGACGTTGAGTACAAATGATAAAATCACAAAGAAAAAAAAGATTGCAACAGAGATTATTGGAAGTGAAAAGAGTGAAGCTTTACTAATAGATGATTCAAACAATGATAAAATCAATGACTTAACTATACCAAAGAAAATGGATACTAAAGACAAAACTAGGAAGCTAAGTATAACAAAAAATAAACAAAGAATGTTAACAGAAGTCAAGATAGAAAATAAAGCAGAAATGGAATCAGTTAATAGTTTATCAGTGAATTGTCAATCATTGTTTGGCATATCGGATATTACTGTGAAAAGAACATTTGCTACTACTTCAGCTAATGGTTGTGAAGAAAGTCCTATTTCTTTTGGTGCTAGACCTGGTAAAGAAGTAGATGATAACATAAATCTTGATCAACCAACTTCATTTGAAGAAAGTAATGTTCCAGCTGAAGGTAGGGGTAAAAAATTCCAGTCTTATCCCACATTTTTGGATTACTTATAAACCGAAACAAAATATATAACATTTCAAATTGTTCTTTATTCAACTATAACAAATATTTATTTTTCAGAAAATGAAAATGCTTTAAATATCAGTATTGCAAGCAGTAATACAGATGATGAATCACACAATTTAAATAGTAGTTTTGTATCTTTAGGCATAGGTGGTTCAAGTAGTTCACCAATAAAATTAGTTAATAAATCTCCAATAAGTTGTTCTACTCCTGAAAAAAAATCCATTAATGATATTACCAAACCTAAAGCTAAGCCAAAGATTATAAGTGATAAAATTATAGGTAAATGTCCCGAGAAATCTATTATACCTGGCTTAAATTTTCAAAAGAGGATACAACTCAAATCTAGGCCAAATTCGCCTATTACCTTTAATAAACCTAGTAAATTAGAAAAACTAAGGTATAATTTTTATTTTTACGCTAAATATAATTTTTCGAAAGATATTTTTTTATCTATTATACTATTTAGTTCTAGTTCAGAGATCATCAGCATGGATGACTCGCCGATTCCATCTCAGGCTACCAATGGGACGATGAAAAAAGTGCATGACTCTAAGATTACCTTAACAATACCAAAATTCAAAAAGTTGAATTCTGATGAAACTGTAACACAGACAGACAGACAGACAGGTGGTAAGCAGAAAAATCATAGACTAATAACAGATGTTTCAATTGAAGAAAGCTTTGACAGTCTCTGCACAGACCTGCATCAGCTTTCAAATAACGAGAATATTACACTTTATAAGGGTGAACAGAATGAAGATCATTATGCACAGTTTAGGCAAACATCTCCGAAAGGATTTCATTTGCACAGTACAAGTACCGTTACTTTTTTTTTTAATTTTTTTAATTATCTAATTGGTAAAGGTTCCATTAAAATTTGATGGATAAATAAAACTAAAAAACATTTGAAATACTAATTAAAACGATAACATACTAATTAAAAGAAATTCAAAAACGATAACTTGCAACTTTAAAAAACATCTTTTTAAGAATAAAGTTAAACTATATACATGTTTTTTTGTTTAGATGACAAACCAAAAGTGGAGACGTCGACTACTCGTGGTTCTGCTAAAATATCGCCGATCAAATTCCAGTCAAGTCCTCGCTTGAAATTTAACTTGAGACAAAATATTCATAGGAGACCTTCAAGTCCAGTAATTTTGCCAGCAACTCTATCGAAACAGCAACAGCAGCAGCAGCAACAGCAGCAGCAGCAGCAGCAGCAGCAACTACAACAAAAAAAAGAAGCCGGAACTTCAATAATTTCAGTCGATTCGAGTTCCTTCGAGGTTCGCAATAAAGATCTAAGGCAGTACAGATCTTTCAGTTCTACAAATGACGTAAATATTAACGATCCCCGATTGAACGGAACATTCAATGCGCTTGACTCGAGACTAAACAGGTCCAGTAGTCCGACTAAAGCACCGGTTATCAAAGATCCGAGGTTACTTCGCGGGAATAGTCAACCGAGAACTTCTATTCCATCTATTAGTTTCATAGAGAGTCCAGGTAACATTTTTTTTTGTATTTGTTGCGGAGATTACATTTTGTTCAATGTGAGTTGTGAGTTGTATATGGTTTGACTGTTTATAAAAATTTATTGCTAAGTTATTAATATTTCACTTGTTACAATTATTTATTGCTATAAATTAATACAGTGTTTGGAACAAATTTTATTCAACTTTAATATCAGATAAGTGCTGTTAAAAAATCTTAAAGTTAAAAAATTTGTTTCAATGTAACTGGTAAAAAAGAATTAATAAAATAAAGATAAGTTTGTTGCAATTAAATCTTCTACTGAAACTACTGATACTGAAATATTGGAAAATGAAGATAAATAGCCTTAATATTCGTAATATATGTTTAAAATTACGTATCAATTTAAATTTTAATCCATAAATCTTTCTCAAAATGAAAGAAAAAGACGAATCTTCGAGGGAAACGATTATTGACCCCAGGCTCCGAAAAAGAAAAGAACGGGAAGAAGCAGAGCAAGCTACTAAAATAATGGCTAAAGAAGAAGAGAATGATTCCGGCATTTTTGTTTTTCCTCAAAATTCCCACCACACTCCGAGAAGATCAACGGTGTTTAATCGATTGGGTACAAAGTTTTCACCCGAAAAAGAAATTAAACCCGAAAAGGATGTTATTCAGAACATCGTAAAAGACGCTCGAAGCATATCTCCGACGAAAAGTACCACCAGCGACAACGACGATAACATTTCGTTATTCGCGGGTGACACATTTTCGTACGTATAACAAATATTAAATTTTATTTTTTATTTTCATAATTTAAAAATTTATTTCTGAATTTCATCATTGCAGAAGCGATGAGGAGACCAATTCCAGTCCCAGACATCGTAAATTTACGTCGGAACGATTACGCGTTAATGAAGAAATTCGAAATCAACCGATTTCACTAAGAGATCGAATAGGCTGGAATAACAGTAGCGTTCATCGTAAGCCAACAATGCCGAATCCACCATTCACTCCAGCAAGCAGACCACCGCTGACAGTCAGGGGGACATTAAACACAGTTAGACCTCTACGAACTCCTTTAAGCACTTCAATGCCTCAAGTAAGTATGTTGTTGATATTCAAATAAATAATTTGATTTCTAAATAGTAAAATAAAAAAGAAATACAAATAATTAATATTCTCAATAATTTTAAATAAATAAATATTAAATAAATATTATTAATTGTTTTAAATAAATAAAAATTAATAAGTTTACTGACTAGTTGCATGTTTAATTTACAGCAAGTCTTAACCAATGTAATTGCTACTATGGCAAAAGATCCGACGAAGATTTCTGTCAACGAATTCAGGAACAATGATTCAGAGTTCAACGATAATTTTTTCAAGATGAATGCAGCGCAAATGCAAAAAGATGTCGCTAACTTAAACTCCCAGCAGGATTTCGAAAATACCTCGTTGGTAACGTTCGACAATAATAATGCAAACCAATTTGATCAAAAATCGATATTGGATGGGCCGCATCTACAAGCGGCATACAATCCAACAGAACAGAATAGGGTGAAACATTTCTTCACAAAATATTGCTTCAAAATGTTGAAAACTGGCAAATGTGCTATGAATGAGGACGATCGCTGTCATTTCGTCCATCAGGTAATAAACAGTAAAAAAAATAATTAAATTAAAACGATAAGTTTGTTTTAATATTTTCATTTTGTTCTGCAGATTCAAGTTTTGAAATGCCTTTTACAAAAAAAGACTGAAAAAGAAATTATTCAGATCTTGGATCATAGCTTTGACCAAAACTACGATTATTTTATCTCCTACATTTGGGAAACGATTTTACCGATTCTCCAGGACAGTGCATTTTCTATTTTCCAAAAGCTGTACAATAAGGATGTTGTGCTGATCGATAAATTTCTCTTGAAGCTTCTAGACTACTGCATTAGCTCTAAGCTGCACACAGTCGAGTCATTCGTCAAACGAATCTCGCCCATAGTAAGTGTAGGTGACAGCAGTATGGTGCGCTCCATTTGCGTAGCAATCAAAGGAAAACTCACAGATGGCTTTTGCTGGGAGGCAATCAAGGATCTATGTCAGAAAGCCGTACCTCCTAGAGATATGATCGAACTCACATTAATTCAGTGTTTAAAGCGGAAGAAGAAAAAGGCGCATATTATGGAAGTAAACGATCTCATCACGAGAAAAATGACGCCCACTGAGAGGGATGTATTAAGTACAGAGATGCTAACAAAGTTTACTAATCTTGTAAGAAGTCTAAATCCACTCTCAGATGATAAAGATCTTTCAAGTACTATCCCATTGAAGAGTATATCGATGGCTAATGTTGTTAGGGATCGAAGGTGAGTAAAATTTATATCATGGGATTGATTTTTTTTTTTCTCGAAGTCAGAATAAATTTCTAAAGAATTAAGATATATTAGATTAGAAAAACATTTAAACATTTACTTGTCCATTTACATTTGTTTTTTCTGAAATAATAGGACACTCCTAAAAGCTGCTGCTTCTACTTCGAGAAGTGAATCTATTGATAGTGCGCAATCGTTAGTTCATGATAAAACATTAACAGCCTCTTTGACGTCGGGTACGTCAGAGACAAAAATTAAAAGAAATGTTATTACAAATAGTATAAGTCCAAGCAGGTCTGATATTCCCAGTGTAGTGCAGCCCCACAACTCGCCTCTGCAACCAGGCGCAAGCACGCCAAAAACAGGCGAAACCTTCTTCTCCGATTACTCTCTTAAAGAACTTGGTACGTTTATTACATTGTATCATAATTAGAAAAATTTTCTTTCAAAAAAATAAACTATATTCAGTATTCAGTCTATGTAAAGCAAAATAACTGTCATCGATTATTTTACAAAAATAGTATTAAATAAATACTTTTTAAATTTTTTCAGCTGCAGAAGAACCTAAAAGTATATACAGGGATCGTTTCTGGAAGTTGTATGTCGCGATGCACAATGTGAACGAGGGCTTGGTACATCTAGATTACGAATACGTATGGAAAGTAATGGACGAGTTTAGCAAGCAAGAAGGGACAGAAGTATTGAAAAACGCGTATTATCAACTACTCTGCAAAAATGTGAGAAGCAGTGAGAAACATGTGTCAGAAATCATCAAGCAAGCAGGTAATGACAATCACGTTCTTATATCGTACTTAAGAAGATCAAAGGACAGTATATAACTTGGTAAATTACGATAATTGACAGGATATTAAGCAATTATATTGCTACAAATATTTTTATAAAGTATAAGTAATGAATTACATTTTTATAAGAGTCGCTTCTTCGAGAAAAATATAAATTTATTTTTTATTCGTTCACTGGCGATTTAACCAGTTGTCTGAAAATCATTTTAGGAATTAATTACCAGAAATAATTAATTGGAAAGAAACTTTTGTTTATTTTAAACATGTTATTTACTTTTAAAATTTCTTTTAGTTATTTTAAGAGAACCTGTACAATACTATGTAGTGTTTAACGACTTAGACTATAGATTATGCTAACGGAAAAGTAATGAATTTTTTAAATTATATATTTTGTTTTTTTTTTTTGACGATAAATATCACAATTAAAGTAAAGTTGTTTTCAACATAAGTTATGTAAAAAATAAACTAAAAACATAATATTTTTCAAAATAGAAAGAGATTAATAGTTTTAAAACTGACAAAAATGAAATCGTTTAAAAAAATAAAAAATAAAAAAAAAATAATGGTACTTCTTTTTTGCATTGCAAAAAAAAACAATTTTGCTAGTAATAATTGATATTATTGAATACGTTGATATTAGATACTATGATATTACTGGATACATAGATATTATGAGACACATTGATATTACGAAATTATTTATCGAACATAAATAAGTTTAGGCAGTAACTAAATCGTAGGTATTACATGTATAAGAAGAAAATAACGAACTACTATTTTCGAAATGGTAAAAGAAAGTTGACCTTTCAAGTAGACAATCCATTGTACAAGATTTTACATTTTGTAAAACAAACTTTAAACCAGTACAGACTCACATGAAAAAAAAATAATGTACAAAAAAGTTTATCGAATAAAATTTTTTCTATTAATACTTTGGTTCTGTTATTTGCTTACTGACACCTGAACGTCATTTTGATCGTTATATTTTCTTTTTTTGGGACCTTTCCAGTCCGTACCAGCTGGTCCACATCGCGCCAATCCTTCCACGTCTTGTTCGACGTTGGGATTAGTGCTTTGATCAATTTAGCCAACAGCGATCTGTGGGTGATGGCACTGCAGCTGTTGAGCTGGGTGAAGATCCTTGAGCAGGAGGAGCCTAAAACCGCCTTTGTGCTCATTAGCGCTGAAATTTATATCGCTAATAACGATCCCTTAGAGGCACTCTACTTGTTGCAAAGTGAGTCTCTAAAAAAGTTTATTTACCTTTTTTTGCATCGGATAGATTGCCTTGAAGGGAATCGTCGGTGAAACAAACGCTTTACACGCGATATTTTTCATAAATTAGTGGAAATACTCTACACTAGATCAAATACAACCTTTATGAATCACACTTCAATCATTTTCTTGTCAATTTTTTAAATTAAATAACAGACTAAAAAAATGTTTTCTTGTTTTTTAATAAGAGTCGTATCAGTTTATTTTCACCGACGCTTTCCCATGATTTGCATACTTTTTATTTTGTTATACTCCATCAATTTGAAAGAAATTGATGGAATTCAATGGTTATCGAAAAATGAGTAGTGAGGATTCTAAAGCATGTATTGATTTTTAACAACATTAAATACGCGAGTGACGTTTTTCACTAAATTAAGTGACATGGCATGTAAGTAAATTGATAAATGCCATAAAATTGTTACATTCTTTCGAATCTGCATTACTTATTTGAGATCTTCGTAGATTGTAATATTTACTTTTTCTTACAGAAACTCGATTGATAAGGACTAACCGTGACGAGTGGCTTGTTAAAGATAGCACACGGTTCGACGAAAAGCATAGAAACAAGGTTGTTTTCATTTTGTTAAAAGCTTTGTCATTCACGGACCCTGAAAAGGCGACGTATTTGTTTAAAGTTCTCATGGCAGATCAGTACAACGCCCATTACCCAATAGGTAAAGACGTAATTAATTTATGTATATAAATAATTTATTTATAATTAATATTTTTATTTTATTTTATTTGCAGATTTACCACTGTATTTGGATAAGTTAACACTTTTACTTCTAATTTATAAAAAGGAAGATTTAGTATCAGAAGTGTGTAGAATAGTCATGGATAATGACTTAACGTTTCAAAAAGAAACATATCAAGAATTACTTCGTTACATGCTAGGGTATGACGAAGTATTAGCAAATCAATTATTAGATTACGCTATAAATCTTGGATATTACAGTGATATTCAGGTACATTTATATCTATTTTTTATGGAATAATGTGGAATCAATTTTGATTTAAAAATAGTATATTTATTTACATCCAATTATTTCTTTCAGATTAGAGATGGCTACACAACAGTTATTATTAACATGAATTCATGTGAAGAAGAATTGTATTTAATTTTTAAAAGATTAATACAAAAATTGGAAATGAGCATTGGCCCAGCTCTAGATCGCATGAAACAAAATAAATTAAAAGTTTTCTTGATGTTCGAGGTAATTTTTTATCGATACTTTCATTTTTCGTTTGATTGAAGAGAACTTAAATTTCATTTCTACCTCCTTTTTAGGATGTGCCAAATGAAAAACGACTTTACCGAAATGACTATGCTTTAGTCACTTTTGATAAATACAGAGGTATAAAAAACGTAGTATCTACAATATTAGCAACAAGATTCAGCCCTCCAATAAAATTGGTGCGAAGTAAAGTGCAAAAATGTTGCAAAATTGTAAGTCGAACACTCGTTAATTATTTAAAACACTGGAGCTAAATATTAGAGGTAATTTATTTTTATAACTTTTTTGACGATATGATGAATTTATGTAGTTTATATGTTTTATATGAATAACAAATAATTTAAGATATACAGTTAAATATGACTCTTTTAAAGACAATAACAATCAATAAGCTTCGTTGTAGACTAAATAAATGTTTGTTTTTATACCATGATACATACAGTATGTAAAAAGCTGCAGTTAGGAGGTTAATGTGTGAATTTAATTACTATGACATTGTTATATATCATAAAAATACTTCAGTTTAATTTTTGGAATTTTTTTTTGTAGCATTTACGTATTTATAAAACTAAATTTTGTTTATTTTTCTTTTTTTATTTCAACCCTATCTATTAATATTTTATTTGTTATTTATGTCTCATTTTATGGAAAATCAGTACCAGGTTATATTTTTATTATTATTGTTATCATTCTTTCTTAAAAAATTAAAGATTATTTTTTTAACGTTATTTATCGGTAGAATCATTAGTTATTACGCACTATTTTATTGAGATAACAAAATTTAACAATGAATAATTTCTTTATTCTCTTCTTTCAAATGTATACAGTTTTCGAACTTCAAATGTTAATGTGCACAGCGTTTTGTCTTTTTATCATAATTAAATAATATAACATTAGATGTTACAATTATCACATTTAAGAGGTATAATATCCATCGCATTTAAAAAATGAGAAAAAAACTAATCTGATATATCACAGTACATATAAAAAAACACGTATTTTTTTTTACTTAATGCAATCTGCTTTAAAACTTTGATAGGCCGAGAAATTTTTTTTTCTTTTTTTCTTAATTGCAATAGGAAACGACTTGATAAATGCAATGTTTAACATTATTTTTTGAAATTTTCAAATGCGATTGAATAGCACATTTCGGTGAGTTTAGGAGTAATTATATACACATAATCAAATTAGACTAGGCTCGCCTAGTCGAATTCCGGAATGTCGTCGAAGGAGTAGCCGGGGACTTTGCGATAGGCTTGCACGGCTACCCTCACGTGATAAGCACCTGGTATGAACATTAAGGCTCCCAGTATGATTATCGGCCACATTCGGTCAGAATACTGAAATTTAAAATTTAAATACATTACTGGTTAATTAAACAATTACAACTAGTTAATGTTCACAGTAGTATCGTTGAGAAAAAATTGCATGGATTATAGATGCATTAATAAATTTCAATCTAGGATTTTAAAAAAGACTTTTGGTTTCGTTTTAAGTGGCAAAATCTATTAAGAATATAGAATATTATTTACTCTTAAGTTTTCGTTTTAATGTGAAAAGCAAATTACCTTGGTATCTATGTGGCCACTCACTATTAGACTACCTATGACAAGCATTACAGTACCCCCAACGAAAAGTAGCGTGGCAAGGGTGATCGCCTTCCATGGTATTTTTATGGGAGGTGATACAAACTGAAAAAATTATTAGCGTTTTATATTTAATATAAAAAAGCTAATGAGTAAAAATAGAAATTGTTAATGTAACATACCTGGGAATCTACGAAACCATTATCGGTTTCTGTAAGCTGCGTGTAATCCACGTTGTCGTATTGTCTTTCCCTTACGCCTTTTCTTCTGGACATACTCAGTTTGTGAATGTAATCTGAAAAATAGTTACATTTCTATTGAGCAATTTAATACTTTTACATAATTATTTTCGTTTACGATATAAAAAATTTCGCACGTCACTGATATTTATTGATACTTTCAATTTTAAGTGATACAATATTGAAGGCTAATTTGAAAACTAATCTAAAGAATAATTATACAGTTAAGAAATTGACAAATACTTTTCGTTATAATTCTAATTCCTTATAAATAAAATGTTCTCATTTTTTCGCGAAACTTTACGAATCGTGCATTTTGTAGCTATTTTTAAATTTAAAAAAAAAGTGAGCTTTTACCGAAGATTTTTTTTAATTTCATAACTTTTTTAACTTTTAAATTTCTTTTTTTCTTTGTAATACCACGAAGTAATAATTCATAAAAAATAAATTGTTAATTAATCGTTAAAAAGAAAAAATTCGTGCGAGCGAAACGTCTCTAGCTGGGATAGTTGTAGAGTCACATGGCACAATCGATCAAAATGAAAATAAATAAGCGAAAGCAAATTTCTCGTTTGGCGAATAATCGGGCGGACACGTGACCGAAATTGCAGCGATTTTCTCGGCGAATCAATTTGCGTCTTAGCACTTAGAAATATAAAAGCGCGCCGGGATATTTCGGTGCGACTTACTCTCTGCTTCCTCGTAAGTAAAGTCCACAATAAATTCTTAATTATTTATACAGTGGATACAAAAGACGCGCTCGTGCCTCCTCGTCTGTCAACGGCCGATAAACTTCACTGTGCGTTAACGAGTTAAATAACAAATTTCCTCGTGCGCTGCATCATCGTAAGTAAATTTTATATCCGCGGTAATTATAAAAAAATCGATAATTTGCAAATAAAACAAAGTAATGTTTATAAAAGAAAGTCACACCGTATAGCAGTTCTTAATTAAAGTGTGTAAACCCACCTGAAAAAGTACGTAGATCAAATTAAAAAGACAAGCTAACGCATGTAATACCATTTATTTCACACATAATTAAAACGCTGCCGAATCTCAGACGAAACCGCGTACCAGCTGAAATCGTGATTTATAAATAACCCGTCGCAAATCATTCCAAAATAATTCGCGCGATAAAATTGCCAAACTAGCAACGGGCCGTGTGCCCGCGCGTCAAGTTGAAAAAAAAGGCGCGATCGACGCCGGGGGGGTAGCACACAGCCGCGGGGCGAGGCGATTATTTAAAAAGACTTTGACCGCGACGCGACGAAGTTTTCTCGGAGTAGACGGGAGACCTATAGACTCGGCGCCGTGGACATAGAACTTAGCGATTTCTCATCGGCGCGCAAAAATAGACTCGCCGGCGAGTCCTGCGCACTCCGGCGCGCTTCAATTTACGGCTAAGGCATAAAAGAGCAAACACACCGGACTAAGTGGTGTGCTGCAGCTATAATGTCGATCGGTTGGAAGCGGCGGGGGGCTCACTTTACGAGTCGTATGGAGTACCTTTTTTTCTTAATATCATACGTGTGTTATACGTTGTTGTGAGGATGTTATCGATTGGTAATTTTCTTTTACACGGGATACAAGTTTAATGAAATTAGTAAATATAAAGGATTGCAGGTGTTTCACTTTGGAGATGTAGAAATGAAGTGTTGTTTCTTTGTAATATTTAAATATGTATTAATTTCAATGGATTTTTTAAATTTAGAACTTTAAATAATTTATTTTAATAATGTAATTTAGGACTTACAAAGGAAAGTTTTTATTTATATTAATTAGTTGTTTGACTGTGAAAGATAGTTTTATTGTTGCGCTGCGGTCGTATCGTGGGATGAGTCGTTAAGATTTTACGCGATCGATTTATCCATTAATGCTACGTAAAAATGTCGTTTCTTGTACATGTGTTGAACAAATCTATAACGGAATCGGGTCGTCAACTCGTTCGATTCTTGCAACTATGTCAGATTTATACCTCTTTAACTCTTTTCATACGCAAGAAATAAAAACTTTATTTTAAAAACTACTTTTTATTAGCTAAAGTAATTTTTTTGTTTTATGCTAAATCAGACATAAATGATG
>JAXIUT010027262.1:0-15962 GCA_035586675.1 Eurytoma californica | reverse complement strand
AACTAATCTTGCTTCACCTAATAACCAAGTTATTAGAAAGAAAGCAAGATAGTTTTAAAAGACAATTATTATTTTTTTACTTTTTAAGCTTTATTTTTAGTTTTGTTATCTACCGGACCATCGAACAGGAAGTGAATTCCTCTGCTGGATTACTTTTGTACTACTTAAGTAATGTTAATTGCTGTAATGTATTTTCTAATGTATTATTGTAATTTTCTCTTGTTGAAAATAAATAAATAAATAAATGTGATTGAAAACAGTATTACTCAAATCTTTATAATTTATGTAATTTTTGCTTTTCAAAGCGATTCTGTAAATGCCTATGAAAAATTGAAGAGAAAAATTGTTCAAAAGTTGTCCATATTCAATCCAAAAAAATACGTATGTATTATTGTGTAACAAAATATATCAGCTTCTCTTCTGCGATACAAATAACTGTATTCATTAATACATTTTTAAACGAATCATTTTGTAAGAGAAAAAAATAATTTTTTTAAGGGAAAATTATAATAAGGAGACTTTCTTCAACTTCAATATATTATTTCATGTGTTACGGTAAAATTTTTGTATTTCTCTGTTGAATATGGTTGAGTGGGTTTAGTGTTCCTGTACAAAGTCGATCAAAAAAGACCTATACTGCGCATAAAAAAAATAATTTTTATTACTGATCCCAGGGGTGCCGTGCGCGCGCAAGCGTTTCGCCGAAGGGTATTAAATTTTTACACCGCCACTGAAAACTTTACGTTCGAATTATACACTAAATCCCCTAAAAAAAAGAGAGATACGCCCATTAAAAATGAAATTATCAAACTTCGTTCTAGCCGTATGTTTTCCGCAGGTCGCCAAATTCGATAAAGCCGCGCGGAAAAAAAATTTAATTGCTCCCTAATTGCGTTACGGGTCGTACGTCGTTCCCCGTGTAATATTCCACTCGACCCGGTAAATAACGGCGTAATTCTATTAACGCTGAAATCGAACGATACATAAATTATGCATGAACGGCAGGCCGCGCCAGCCACGGTGACGGCCGCAGCCACAGCCTATGAATAAATCTCTAATCCTGCGCCGTCTCCTTTATTTCCCGGCCGCGCGCACGTCCGTGTCTTATTTGCCACCCCTCGGCTCGCCCAGCCGGGCTTATGCATGAATTTTCGAGCGAGCGATCCCGTCCCGATTCCTTCGCCGTCCGGCTCTTTGCCCCCGAAATTGAAAAACGCGCTTTGCCTGATGAAGTGACGCGCGCACAGTCTGTCTACCCTTCATTTCCGCTGCACTGGTGCGATGTCTTGGGCGTAACACCTGGAAATCATTGGAAATATCTACATTTCCTTTTTTTCAAATCTAATGAATTGTTAGCACCAGGTATGCGAGAGTAAGGTGGAAACGGATGTGTAATGGAATAACAATTTCCAGCATTCAACGCTTCGTTTATTTCGACAAAAAAAAGCGGTAACGTTTAATTAAAAAATACCGACTGTCTTTCTTCTCTCGTTAAGTTAACTTTGTGATATCACGATGTAAAAGTGTAAAAAGTTTGTTTAGAGGCCTGAGTTTCTTTTAAAAAGGATGCTCACACTTTAATTACTTTCGCTTCTATTTTTTTCCATTTCATTGTTATAATTTCCCTCTCATTTTAATTTAATATAAAAAGCAAAGTGCACGCGGGCAGCAATTTTCATTGCTCCTTTAACAAAAAACCGGAACAGGAAAAACGAATCTGACTTACTAAAAGTCAATGCACTAAGGGTTTCACAAAAACAATTTACCAAACAACAAAATAAAGTTTACATTATACGAAAACGTATTTATAAGTATAAGATAAGGAGGTACCAACTTTGAAAACAAGTTTTCGTATCACACTTGTTTACATTTAAATAATTAATTTTTTTAGTGACTATAATTACATTATTTGCTAATGTAATTATTTAAATTATTGATAAAAACATGCGTTAATGCGGATGAGAGGGTATAATCTTCCGCTGCGGAAATACAATAACAAATATGTCATTGATAAAAATCCTCTTTCGACAACTCAACTCATAAATTAATTTATCATGAAAAATCCTGAGCAATCATAAAAACTCAGTAGCAAACACTCAGTAATCGTCGTCGGAAACTGTAGGCAAAGATACGGAAGGAGGTCGGGAGTCGGTCGAGGGCGTATAAATTTTGTCAGCGCGGAAATGCTACGGACACTTTGCAAAGCTATCGACTTATTCTATCGACATACTGTTTACCGAGTATCGCTCTACACTCCCCGTCCTAATTCTTCTTGTTCACCTTTTTCTCTCTCTCTCTCTCTCGCTCTCTCTCTCTCTCGCTCTCTCTCTCTCTCTCTCTCTCTCTCTCTCTCGCTCTCTCTCTCTCTCTCTCTCTCTCTCTCTCTCTCTCTCTCTCTCTCTCTCTCTCTCTCTCTCGCCCTCTTTCTCTATCTCACTCTGTCTCTCTTTCTCTCTTTAGGTCAAACCCGCCGGCGAAGCTCTCGCCCCGTCCAACTTCCCGCGCGCTCGCCCGGGCTATTTTTCTCTCCTTTTTCCACCATAGTCGGCCTCGGCTTCCCTCTCTCTTCTATTTTTCAAAGACGTTTCTCTTGCCGGCTCGCGGCCTCCGCCTCTCCTTCGATTCCGCGCGTTTTATCGTTTATCAATCTGCCCCTTTCTTACTCTCCACGGCCGTCTCCCCTGAGAGGATTTAAGGGAGCTAGTCAGCCCGAGACTGCGAGAGAGAGGATTTCTTCCACCCTCACTTCGGGCGCAAGGAAAAAAAATTTCTCGCCGAAGTCCGAGGGCCGACTCTTCTTCAAGTTTGCGACGTATGCCGTGGCGCGCACTTGACGCGCTCCTTTGTCGTGCCGGAAGAAGTTTTCCGAATTTGAATATCGATCATGCGATTCATTAGAATTACTAACTTCGCGCGGAAAGTTTCGGCCGCGTGATCCTTCTTCTTCCTCTTCCCTTTTTTTCACCTTCTTTTTTCGTCGCGTTTCTTTTCGCCGGCAGTCGGAACTGCTACAGCTCACCCACGGCGCGCGCGCTCGATCAATTTTATATCGGCCGCTGCAGACGGTGCGAAATTCGATTGGCCGATGGGATTTTAATTTACTACAAATGGCGAGAGGAGGCGCGAGGAAAATTCACGCTATCGCAAAGCTTTTCCGACGGGAGCCTTTTTCATCCATATTTTTTGAGTTTATTGACTATATACTATTTTGCGCAATGAAATACATTATATTATAATTTTAGCCTGAAGCATTCTTCAAATTCGTTCTAAATCGATAAATTATTTTGTTTTATAGATTCGAAGTAACCTACGCTTCAAATTCCAGAAAAGTTTTTTCTTCTGAAAGTCGAAAAATTCATGTAAATGAATTCACTAAATAAAATTTTACTACTGCTGAGGGAAAAATTTACAGAATTTTTAAAAGTTTCAATAATTTCTTTCGTACAGTACTGAAATTAACCTAATACTTTAGTTTTCTCCGTCAATCTAAGTTCTTTTGTTTAAAGGTAAGACAAGGTGCGAGGAACTAACGCTGCCTCGCAGTAAGGATTTTTGCTAATAAACTCAGCCTGAGGTACTGCACTTGGTAAAGTTCAGTAGAAAAGGCAAGGAGATGGTCGTATTTAGAACTCGCTAGAAAGATTCGAAACTTTTGTATCCTTTAAACTGTAAACCGTGAAACTTTCTGAAAAAACAACATTAGATTTTTCAATCAAAGATGGTGAGCTTTCTCATCGAATGAATTTAACGTTCTCATAAAAAAGAGACTAAAAATACCGCAATATGAAGAGTCTATTATTTACAAACCAAACGAAGTAATGGAAGAATTTACTGGCTCGGTTTATTTGCCTTCTTTACTTAGAAGCATAGTAACGACGAAGTTAAAATGTAATAACAGCTTCCAGTAATCCATCGCAGCAGTTGAATAATATTTGCCGAGCGCCCTCCCACTTAGCCCTTAATACAATTAACCGCGGTAATAACCAAGAGCGAAGTCCGAGATCGCGAAGCTCGAGATTTTTAACGGCGCTAAATTTGCGGCGAGCCAATCTCTTAGGCAAAGGAGAATCAAAACAACCCGGCGTAATTTAAAAAAAAAAGATGCTCGGACCACGGGTAGGGAGAAAGAGAGAGAGAGCCCTCCAGGAGGAAATGCACTCTCAACGGGGGAGGGGGGGACGTCGAAAACTTATCAAAGTAGCGAGGCGCCCGCTTAATTTCATCGGGACCGCCCGGCGTATAAAAGCCCGGCTCCGCTGTCGGCTGCAGGTCCGCGGCGCCAACTTAAAATTCAGCAGTCAGTCTCCTTAATAAACATTTCCCGCCGGCCTCGCGCTTAATATCCTGCTGCGGACGAGTCCGCCTCCGCGTTTCTGCGGGGGAGGCGGCGCGAATCGTAGCGCGCGGGGAGCCTCCCCATTGGCTCGCTTTTTAACGAGGCACGGCAGGGAAAAATCGCGAGCGCCTCTTCGCGGCGCCGCGCGAAACCGAGTTCCCCGCTGTCAAGTGCAAAGGGCTGTACGACATTTCCCTCCTGCGGAGATTTTCCGCCGCTAGGTATTTATTTACCTTTTACCGAGTGCACTGCGTGTGCTTGTTTAGTCTCGATTCGTCCGACACGACTTTCCCCTCCTTCTTCTTCTGCAGAACACTTTAGTCGAGGAATTTTTTTTATTTTTCTGGAAAAAATTATTCATCGCGCAGTCGTGCGTTGGGTAGCTATGATCCTGGGCTATTTCTGCCTTGACAGAGCGAGCTGCTTCTACTTCGGCCTTTCCGTCCGACCGTAACGGGCTGTTTCTACTTCGGCCTTTGGAGACGCGCGCGTGTGGCGATGCGCGCTCTTGTTTCCCTTTTCGAGGGAGACAGAGTAGTCCCGCAGGGCTCACTGGCCTCGTTCGAAGTCGTGCAACAAGGAAAAGTCGAATTTTGGGCTATTGGGTCATTATGCCGCAGCAATTAGGTCGCCTAGTAAGTGATTTCTTCTTTCTTTCTTTTTTTCTCTCCTTTTTTGACCGCAGCTTACATTAAAACACTGAGAAGCAAAGCCGCATTATTTTTGTTTCGGAACTGAGTGTATTAGATGTGAATTTTTACTTAAAGTTACGTGTAATGATGATGACCGTTAATAATTTGACGTTGAAGTAAAATTTCATTCGATATAAATTATAAAAAATGATGGTCACTCAATCTACTGTCATTTAAAATAAAAAATGATGTAGTAATATAGTTAGTCACTATACTTATGTTTTTTCCATTATACTTGTATTGTTAAGTAACTAAAGTGATTTACAATGTTTCCGAAATTCCATAAATAAAAAAATACTCGAGAATTATCTAAAATTCATAAAAATCTCAATTAATCATAGTTATAATCCTGTAGCAAACTATACATTTTTTTTACAAAAAACTAACATTTGCGTTGAGAAAAAAAGTTATTACAAAAATGATTATTCTTTTTCGCCCCCTGTCGGCTGAATTAAAGCATGGATAAAGCAATTCGATCGAAATTTATAGCTCTTTCAGAGCAGCGTTGACGTATCATTCCTGATTTAAGCAATGCCCGCTACGAGCTAATCCACATTTTTCTTCGCATTCGGCTTCCACGCTACTTGCTCCAATCATTTATCTTCCGCCTCGATATTTTCCAGCGCGGCGGTTCCCCACGCCTCCCCCCCCCTCTCCCCCTTCATCACCACTTCATTCCCCGCGATCGAAAAGCTCCGCGCAAATGTGCATTAATAAATAAAGCATTGACGCGCGTTTTTGTCGCGGCGGCGCAACAGCCGAAATTGCTCGGGCCTCCTCTTCATTTTTCAATTTCGCCCTCTCGCCTCGCACTGTATTTATTTCCGTCGACCCTCTTCCACGTCTGCCCTACTCGCGGAGCAGAGTATTTCGTGAGCACCTCTCCGCTTCCGACGCAAGGCCGCCATGGCATATGCTATCTTGGACTTTGATCCTATTGCCCTCTTGAGCTTTTTCTCTAAGATCCTGCAGAAGATTATCTGTACGAACAAATCTCGGAATACATTGCAGCGGAGAATGTCATTAAATTTTGATCCCTGACAGACTTCAGGCAGCGTTGTGGTACGCGAACAGCTGCTAAGTCTGTCGGAGGATATTAGAGCAGACATTAACAATGAAAAACAGTTGCTCACACCATTTTTCTTTCTTTAGTTTTCAGTAACACATTTGGTACAAATACTTGGTAAGCCGATTAGCATTAAACTTTTCAGATTTGCTGTTCTGTATAGATCAAGTAGCATATCGCAGATAGTAAACGAAAAATAAAAACTAGTTCTAATAGAAAATTGGATCAGTTTAAAGTTGTCAGCATCATATCTTGCGGTTTAAATTCAAAGACAGTTCGAATCTCTGAATGAATATTGAAAATTCAGCGCGTAATATTAGTTAGTGTATTCACCGTTAAGTGAACCTGAGTCTGACATGTTGCCTACTAACGGCTCTGCTGCTTCAGCTTTATATATAAGTAACCTTTACACCTGCATACTTAGACACTGTGACAATCTAATAGCGCTCCACCGTGCATGGTTATATATTATAATCCTTACATGGTTATAACGAATTATTAAAAGAAAAGATTGTTGAAAATATTGGTTGCATTCTTATTTGATCGTTGCAATCAAATTTCACTGATATATATTAGAAAATAGTGGAGTTATACTAATTGAAACTAAAGTAATTAAACTAATTTGGTTATTAGTCCTTACAATTTTAAATAAGGATTTAAATGTGTTAAGTTTAAGAAAGAAGGAATGCAAAGGCTGTAAGTACAAAAAATCTGTTATTAATACTTCCGTTAATAATACGCTTTATTTTAACCCACGCAAAATTTATTTACCACATTAAATGCTCCTGACACACGCGGCACCTCATTTCTGACGGGATGCGGCATAGGCGCGAATGGCCATCCGGTCTGCGTAACGCACTTAGCGAACTTACTTCGTCCGATTCGGCGGCCGCGTCCGCGTGAGCGGCTATATTGGATTACAGGGGCGTCCGGGCATCGAGCTGGATCAATTATCCGCGCGTGCGTGCGCTCATTACGCGCTGCGAGAATGGAGTGCAACAAGCATTGGGTTGTAGTTGTGAATTTATGTTCAAGTATCTCGAATTTCCACGATTTTTTTTTTTTTTTTTTTTCATTTATATGTGAAACATAAATCTCCGAGTGATTAGTGTCGAACTTCGCGTGCTAATTAATATTGAAATTATTTTCGTTCGGGCATTGCGTTTTTTGGGCCGGAAATTAAAACTGCGTATGTCATGAATGCGTCGAAATGAATAAAGAAAGAAATATTAAAAGATTAAAGAATATTATTTAATTAAAATTGTTTTTCTTATTTTTTATTAGTATTTAAATTGAATTGTAATTGAAAGTTACTTTATTTATAAAAGGACACGAAAATTCATTTCTTCACTTACTTACATTGTTATTATATTACAAATCAATTAGAATTTTTAATGAACAATGTACAAAGTTAACCAAATAAATCGTTTTTAATAAAAGAATAAATAATTATGTAAAGAGCGAATAGAGCACAAAACTTTTAAAACTTCGCTGATCTTTAGTAAAGCTTTGCGCAAACTTTACCGTGAAGCCTAACGAGAGAAACCGTAGCATGATCCTCTGCTAAGTTCATCAAATAACCATAAAAATTAAGTACTTAAAAGCAGATTGTTGTTATGATTAAATTATAATGAGTATTAACCAGATTAAAAATTAAGATCATGGAACTTAAAAAATCAAATAAAAAATACACAGCCAAAAGCTTGTTTTAAAAAAAGTCGTCATAAAGTTTCCAACAATTGCAGTGAAGTACGCAGGTTTTATCAATTTTTTTAAAACTTTTTTTTTCTAGGTATTCTTTCTGCTCAACATTGATTCCGCTTGTAGCTTCCATATATGCCAACTCGACGTTCCTTTCATTCGATGCGCCGAGCGCTGTAACCGCGTTAGTTTCGAAAAGTCGCAAAAGGCCAATTAGTTGTAGTTGCGCGCGTTTTACGTGCAGCGCAAACTTTTTCCTACCAATTCTCGATTGCTCGACGCTTCGCCCGAAAGTCGCTTTTTGCCTTTGCTTTTTGACAATTTAATGACGACTGCAGCAAGTTCACAACAAGTAAACTTTATTTCGCGCACTTTTTTTGTTAGCAAACTAAAGAATAATCGGGATTTTCGTGTTTTGAAAATTTGTTATTAGAAATTGACATGTCGCTCGAGCAATATGCAAAATTAAGCAGCGCGAGAAACACATTAACAAAGTAAGCGACATTTTCCGTTTCAATAGAACCAGTTAACAAATGGCAGAGTAAATCACGAAATTCCATATAAGTATCCGCTATTTATTTATGCTCCGCAAGAAATAAATGCAATCTCTCTTTTAATCGAATATTCGCAAAACTGTTAAATCGCACAGAGATAATCCGCTGGAATTGCTTTAAACGCGTAAAATGTTTTCGAACGCGCGAGAGAAGAAAAGCGGCTAACGAAAAAAAAGAGACAATTTAGCCGCGAGTTTCCAATGTACCGCACAATGGCCGGTCTCGTAAATACGTGACCTACATTAATATCGGCTGGTTTACACGAACAAAAAAAAGGCCGCGACGAAGAGAGGACGAAAAAAAAATGGGACGGTAATTCCGTAAGCTGGAGCGGCACTCGTTTTTCTCAATTTTTCTGATTTAATGCCATTCCCACCCACCACCGCCCGGCCGTCGTCCCGCGGCGAATGCCGGGGCAAACGAACACGCGGAAAAATCGCTAAGGGAATGCGCGATTCGGAGCGCCGCGATGTGTGAACAAAAAGAGGGAGGAAAATCTGTCCCCGAGCGAAAAGGCCTCTCGAGCTTATGCTTTCGCTTTCGCGTGCGCTCGTCGGATTCCTCTGTTTTTCTCGCTCCCCCGCGCGCGAAACTCGTTATGAAATATTTTCCCGAGCGCCGCGCCAAAGCGATTCCAGCAGGACAAAGTGCAGTCGCAGTCGAACGGAGTGGAAGAAGTGGGAGGTGGAGGTAGGCCGAAGTCGAGGGAACGAGGGTAGGCACAGGAGTGCCGTAGCCGAGATATCTTGTTTCGTATTTGACGTAAAATAGGTTAATAAGATTCCCCCGTTGACTCTCCAACTCTTTCTTTCTTTCCTTTTTTTATCCCCTTTGTGCACCTGTCTCTGCTCTCCAGCGATATACTCATCCATCGGCTTCGTAAACCTTTCTCGCTTTTCAAATTCTCCCTCTCGCTCTTTTTCGCTTGTACGCGGCCTTTTCTTCGCGATTCCCATTATCTTACTTATACAAATTTTTTTCATTTTTTGTTGTCCTCGTTTTTACGAAATTAGAAATTTTGCATCCGAAAAGTTAATACTTGCAAGTACCGTAGTCGTACAGTCATTATTTACGATGAGTATAGTTTTCGGTACGCTGCGAATTTATGACATAATAATTCTTTGAAATATTTTTCTTAATCAGTGTCACTGTCTTTTTACACAAAGGGGATTGTGATGTTAAAGCATGTAGTTGTAAAAGCCAAAATCAAACAAATTCAGTGTTGGCATATCCTACTTTTATCCGCATACACAGAAAGTAGACTTTTATTTGAGCCGTATATGTTTAACAAAGATTATAACGCGAGAACACCCTCCAAAGCGTTCGTTTAATTACACAGTGCACCAAACCGCCAGTTTAAATTTTCACTTTTTAGAAAGAAAATTTTACTCTTATTTTAGATAAAATACGTCTACACATTAGTTTACACATCAGCTAACTAATACATGGAATAAAAGAAGGATTCTCATTAAAATTTAATGTTCTTTCCCCTGTAGATAAATTCTAATAAAACTTTTGCCTCTAGGCAGATAAAGCAGATTGGCGTCTCTTCCCTCTAGTTTGACAAGGCCAATATGAAGCGTCTGCATTTCTTTGATACTCGGCCAAAAAGAGAACCTACCTCGCAGAATCTTACGCTAGTCGTTAATATTGTCTCTCCCACCGGCGCGAAGACAAACGTCGGGGACTCGAAAGGTATAACGAAGATATACCTTATGTATGTTTATATAGATTGCGGGTGACGGCTGAGCGAGCGCGTAGTTACAGCCGAGTACGGCAAGACTGAAGTTCATTAACCCTCCGACGATTGAGCTAGTCGTGATAAATTAGAGGCGCCACCATTTGTTGCTCTAAATTACTCAATACAAGGATCTTTTTAAAAATCTCGATTCACTTTAAATGGTAAAATGTGATTGAAAATAATTTTAAAAATAATTTGAAATCTTAAAAAACTTTGAATTAATTTCTCATGCATTTTCAGCTAATTAATTAGCGATTTAACGATTTCATTAGAAAATAGTTAATTTAGTCAGCAGGAAAATATAATGCAAATGCATGGATAACGACTTCCACGCGTTCATTTCAATTTAATAAACCGAGGCGTAACAACTGCCATTAAAATTCAAAACATCAATCCACGCCAGATACAATTCAATTTATTCGATTGCAATGCATACCCGGCAGTATACGAATACACGCAAAGAAAAATGAAAATTTCACGTTCATTACCATGAGAGCAGGGCCGCGAGCGGGAACATCCGCAGCTCCTCGCGCATTACCCGCGTGACCCGGTGTGCTCCTTTCGCCCGAGCGGATCGGACGAATCGCGAGTAAGCGGCGCGGATTTTCCAGGGCCCTAAAGCGAGAAAATTCACGGGGGCTTGCATTGTATATAAGTGCACGCGGTGCGCCGCACGATACCCCCGCGCGTACGGTCTGGACACCGGCCAACTTGGCGTTCATCATTGAAATTCCGCGGCCTCGGTTGCTTTGCGCAATATTAATTTATGAAAATTTCGCCGAGGAACTGCGACGTTCTATTGAACGGCTAAACAGAACGATCCACTCTTTCGCTTCGACTTAGGTTTCCGGATCACCGACGTTTTACTTTTTAAGTCCAGGCTGTTTGCGAAAAATTCGTTCCTTCTTCCTCTTTCTCTCTCTTTTTTAAAGCAAATATGTACGCGTAGCCCGCATTCATGCATTCCCCGCGTTGCCCGTATACTTTGCGCAAATATTTGACTCAGTTGACTGAACTCAAATTTATTCTCCTTCCTTTTATTTCATAATTGTAAAGGTTTACAGAACTAATGAGAGAAAATAGCTGCACGTAAAATCAAATAAGAGTGTGTAAAATTATTTACTCGACGATAAATGTATAAGTACACTGTACACATTACTGTTTATACTAATGAATGCTTTTTGTTCATAGTAGCGTTAATACTTTTTTACACTAATTAGTGTTTTATTCTTAAAGTTTTTTTATTTATAACAACGTAAAAAGGTTTTGTAGCTTATTTCATTCTTACATAATAAATGCGTAAATAAATAAATAAATGCAGCACATATTTTATTCCGCCGATAAATTAGCTCATAATAGTGATTTAAGTAAACTCATAAATATCCCAGATTACGAAAATATCAAAAATCATTCGGCATTTTTTATACCGTCCCCCAGGCGACGCTGCAGATATTCCCCGTCTCTCGCTCGCCTCATTCATCCCCGAGCGCTCGCTCACTCTCGACCTGCCCTTCACACTACATCGAGCCGTTACTCTTTTACCAAACGTTGATCGGATAAATTCTTTTATTTTCCCGACGATATGCGGGACGCCAGCCTCGCTCTCTCTCTCTCCCTTTGATTGCTCCCTCCCCGAGCGAAAAAAAAGAAAAGATAGAGGGAACGAGAGAGAGAGAGAGAGAGAAAATAAAAAAGAAAATAGCGGATTCGCGTGGAGCACGCGGCGGAATTTTTCACGCGTGACCGGCGGAAAAACTCACAGCGGGCAATTTAGCGTTAAACTCCGCCGCGAGACAACTAGATCGAAGGTCCTTACGCTCACTCGCCCCTGCATTACGTTCACGAAAGCGTCCGCGGCGAAAAAAAAAACATTCGATCGCGCCGCGTCGTCGGGAGTTAATCCGGCCATTTATCGGGATATCCGTGCAGCACTGCCTTTGACTGAGCCTCGTTTCGCTCTCCGGATTATTCTCTTGTTATTATTGTTTTGGAATTATGCCGTTCCTGATATTTTCGCCGTCGTTTTTATTCGTGCCCATTAAACGGGTCGGGCAATTTTTCGTTAAGCGGTTTGTTGGAGGAAAAAAATAGAGGGGATTCCGTTTTGGCGGAGATGCGATTTCGTTGGAATTTTCAAGTTTTGTAAATTAAACTAATTGGAAGCATTAATTGCAATTAGATGCCGTTTACAGCAGTGGAGCCGAGTAATTGACTAACGGTTCACGCAAGAGTCTCCCTTTATTTTCACTGCGACCGGCTTCAACGAGTTTTGTTTACTTGATTCTAGGGTGAGATAATTGGTCAACGGATGAATAAATAAATGGATTTATAACTAAATTAATTCATTAAATTTGCGCATTCTGTAAAGCTGTCAAAGAAGTAATTGGCCAATTTATGACATTTTTCAAAAAAATATGATTGGACAAATGAAATGATAAATAAATTAGTTTTAATTTCCGTTTTTGTACTTTGTTATTTGTATAATTAAATTATTTGTGATTTTCGCACGGCTATATTAAATTGACTTTTCAGCATGCTACTTGTAGTCATTAAATAATGCAACATTATTTTGTCTGCATGTAATTGATTTTTCATGTTAAATGTATCTATGACTATTGTCAATTACTTTCAGCACACATCGTTATGTTATTTGACATTCCACTTTATAGTTCACTTTTCGATGAAAACAGCAGCAATTATTCAAAGTTAAGAATTTCTTCGCCTCTGCAGAAAATTAATGCAATTTGTGTATAACAAAATAACAAAATAATTGCATTGAATAATACAAAAGCTGCATTACTATTTTAAAAACCCCTTAATTTTCGCAAACAAAGTAGAATGTCAACGGATTAACAGTGAGAAAAAAATGCAGAAAATTTTTTTAATTCTTGCTACCGTTTGGAGCTCATTCATATATAAAATTTAAAAAAAAAAAAAACAATCCAGAGAAATGAGAAGAAATTTGAGAAAAATAACGGTACAACTTGCTAAAATAAGTAGAAAAATCGAGATTTCATGCGACTTTCAATAGTAATATAGTAATTGCATAATATAATAATTTTTCTAATAAAATTAAACTTACAGAAAAAACAAAATTATTAACCACGGTAACTGAACTGACGTAGCTATTGCTGAATCGTGTTGGCTTTGCCTAAAAGTACCTGTTACACAACATTATCATTCAATACAATTTCGATCTCACAAAGGAATTACATTAACGTCAACGTCACTCGTCGATCTCTCAAGATCTTAATCAAATATCCCGATTAATAGATCTGCGAGAAAAAAAAGATTCCAGTGCACTCTCGCAAACGGTGAAAATGACCACATAAAGAGGGAGTGATTAATCCGAGACCCTCTGTACGAAGGATCCCAGGGATCTTTTCGTCCCGAGGATCAAGAGGGTCGGTTTCACAAGCAGTGCGGCTCCTTTCCAAAAAAAAAAGAAAAGAAGAAAGAAACTAAGCTGTTCCAGGGTAATCAGCACGGCCGCACAGGACGGAAGTCTGTCGCGAAGAGAAAGAGAAAAGTTTGGCCATCGGTTGACTTTCGTAATGATCGGGCAACCATTTGAGCCGGGACTGTGAAGCTTCACTGATTGGGAAGGTCCTTTGCTCATACTTCTATTGTTTTTATTCTTTTTTTTAGTACGCGATTGAGCCTACCTGAATATTTCCTAATTGATCGAAAATCATGATTTCAAATGTAATTGTGAAGTACCTAGCAATTACCAAGCAAGTACTGACATTAAAAGGAAGGTGCAAAAGTGATCGATTAACGCTTTGCGATATTATGCAGCGAGAACATGTGATTACTAGTTATTAGAGAAGATACTGTTTCTTATTGTTATTTAATTTTTAAAATTGGTATTTTCATAAGTGATTGAAAAAAATTGTGATTTTTCTTTCAGCCCTAACTTACTAATATGAAAACTTGTAAATTTTTGCAATTTATTTAATTTTAAGAATTTTAACTGTAGATAAATGAAATGTATAATTAAATAAATTTAATTATTTTTGCTGCGTAAGCAAATAAAGGATCATCTATTTGCAATACAATAAATTGAGCCTGATCGTTCTGAAAGTAAAATATTCTATTTGAAACTTCGAATAAATTTTCCGCCCCGAATGCGAAGGAATTTGTTCTCTAATTGAAAAATTGGCTATCGGAAAAAATATTCCGCCGGGGCATTAGGTATCATTGCGGTGGGCAAATTTTCCAATAATGAAGATTTTTCAATCGGAGAGCAAAATTTAATCATAAATTTAACCTTTATGAATATTACAATCGGCCTCCTGACATTATCACCCCCCGGACCTCTTCCCCAGCCTACTACCCTTTTCATTTGATCCTCCATTATACAGAGATCGCCCCGACTGCGCAAAGTGTCTTAGTTAATGAAAACCTATTACTTGGTTATCCTAATTGAATCCATTGATCAGTTTGGCAAAGTAGTTCCCCGGGCCGGGCGGCCGGAAGCGCAGAAAGCAGTTAAGAAGTTAAAGCAGATCTTCCGTCCATAATGCCCGCGCATCCGTCGGGGCTATTTATGACAAGCGTAAAAGTTCGACCATGAAACCGATGCATAACTCGAAAATTAAAATAGTTTATTGGACTTGGAAAAGAGCTCGGATGAAAGGGACTCTCCGCGGGTAATTGCGCGCTCGATTAATCGACTTCTCTTTTTCATCCGCCTTATTTAGCGCTTTCCGGGCTCCGCGCACAATGCGCCCGTCGCTCTGCGGCAAAGCAGCCGGCCGATTGTTCGCGCGGCAGGCGAATGCACTTTAAAAAGAGCGGGAATTAGGGCCGAATTAAATTTGGAGCACCGTGGCGGGGATTGCCGGAGGGGCATTAACGGCTATCGCCGGGCATATGTAAGTGAATGGGGATTATCGAGCGGGATCACGCGCGAATTAGCAAAGGAGATAATTATCAAGGATCGACTGATTTACAGCGCGCGCGCGGTTAAATGGCGCCGGGCAGGCCGTATATCTTCGTGTAATAGGTGGCGCGCGATGAGCACGCGAGCGCCGATAAAAAACGCTTGCGATAGCAATTTGGTGCAACTCTTACCGGGTCAACTGGTTCAGCGGCCGCTTATTGCGGCGCAGCCAGTCTACTTTATAGGCCGCCGTTACGTATTCGCTACACATGGCTTTGACGCGTATTTTTACTCGCTATCGCGCCGCCGGTGCTCGCTGAGGGTTCAATTTAACCTCGCTACTCTCTACGTGCTTCTTTGAAAGTGACAGTGACTTTTTATAACTTCTTTTAATTATTTCAATTTTTTGCTGCATCTTTTGAAAAACACTTTTTTGCTACTTAATGGGTCTATAAAAACGAAGGCATGCACATTTGAGTGCCAATCATGGATGTGGGAATTTTATACTTAAAATTACATTCAGTGCCCTTTTTACATACGTGATGGAATATGTATTCGTATATTGTATAAAAGTACGCATTCGAATGTTGAGAGTTTTATCGACACTTTCATATTTAACTTTCATTTACGTGTCAATCCGGCACCCGACTTTTTTACTGGGGATTTATTTATTTCAAAATGTGGTTTTACAACTTTCTTTAATGTATAATTATTTCACGAAGAAGCAGTGATGACAGACAGCTTTTGAAACTAAAATTATTGTTTGCAGCAAATTTTAAACTCATAACTCTGATAAAGTAACGTCATCAACATTGTAAAATTTATTTTATTTGTAATGCAATGATTAATCATGCAGTAATTATTAATTATTACGAAAGTTAATCAAATGAATAATTGAAACTAAAAATAATCCAAAGCTATTTACAATTTATGTATTTTATGTATTTTATGATTGTAATTTAAACCATTTGTAAATACGTTTTACAA
>JAXIUT010027251.1:0-15963 GCA_035586675.1 Eurytoma californica | reverse complement strand
AAAACAGTTACTTTCATAGAGCTACGTACATACAGTGCAATCCCGCCACCGTGAATGTTTCGATCCTGCCTTATTAAGAGAGAGAGAGAGAGAAAGAGAAAGAGAAAGAGAGAGTCCGAGCGTCGTTTATCAAAACGCGCACGGCGTTGTCTTACACTGCATGCGCGTCTCTGTACCGTTGCAGCCGCGAGACCCCGTAATTATCGGAGTCGCGAGTGCGCGCGTGCATTATACGCGGGCGCGTAACGAATGCGTTTCCGAGCGCTCGCGGGGACGCCCCCCTCGTCCCGACGCCGTTACACGCGCGCCCCGTCCGCCTGCGCTTCCTCGGTGCATCTCTCCCCCTCGGCCTGCGGAGGTAAAATACGTATTATACGCCGGGGATAAAATTCGCGCGGAGCGCCTCGGAGCATCCGCGTATAAGCGCGTCGGCCATTATAAGCGCGCGGCCGAGGATCTACGGGGGGAAGGGGGGGGGGGGGCCGTCCCGATATCGCGGGGGAGTGGGTGCGATCGCTCGGACCCGAAGTGTGTCAAGCGAGCCGATACCGCCGCGGGTGACGATGACTGCCGATCGGATTTATAAGCGCACTTTTTTCCTCGATACATCGTGATTTATGCGCGCGATCGAGTTAACGGTTTAGATGAGGAGCGATTGATTTCTTTTTTTTTACTCGCTGCGGAGCGATACTGCGATCGGTCTATATCGGTTCTGTTATACGGTGTTAATGTTGGCAGATTATATTATGCCGTCTTCGGTGGGCGGAATGAGATAGTCCGATCGATTTCGTTCCATCGATCGACATGTAATTCTCAATGGAAAATTCCGACCATTAACACATGCTTATTCAACAAAAGTTTCTCTCAATTTCAGCTGCGCCGACTGTCCCATCGGTGCGGCACTAACTTAATGAAAAAAATCGGCAAAGATGAAATCGGAGATAATGAATATTCCGAGTGGTTGCGTCAGCGACGCGCCTTAAACCATTAAAAATTCACTTTGAAGAAGAAAAAAAAAAAACTAATCACACAGCCTCGAAAACACGCTCCGAACCAGCCGCCTCCGCACAATCTGTACTCCGCAAAACTCGAGACACGTGTACAACCGTATCGAGCGGTCAACTCCACACAGGCACTTGAGTCGTCCGCGGTACAAGAAGCACTCCACTGAACCGTGCGCGTCATTACCTAAGTTCCGTCGCTCGGGAGGCCGCTCGGTGGGCTTCGTATTGTTCGCTCGTTCGGGAGCCGCATGCGCTTTCGCCGACTGCCGGCGCGAGACTGGCGCGGCAGCGCCGCGCGGGGCTCCGCCTGCGCGTCGGCCCGAGCCGCCGCGGCCGCAGGACCCGGGGGGAGATGCACTCGGGCGGCTGCGGCGCGGCAGGGAAAAGGAGGAGAGAGGAGAGGGCCGTTAGCCGGTTTTTCGAGAGGTGTGCGCGCTGTTACGGAATTGGGGATACGTAAATAGTGGCCGAGGAGCCGAGGGCACCGCCGGGATCGGTATGCACCTTTTCGAGGAAGGTTTACGCGTGTTTACGAGGCACTTCGGGCTGCCTTTTTACGGCGCGCCGCGTCGTTATTTATCAGTTTATTGATTTGTGCACCGACGGGGATTTGGTGTTGCGTACGAGTTAAATTATCCGTTTTGTGAATTGGGATGCGCACGGGTGGATCGATAAAGTATCGGATGTACGTGCGCGCAGTTGGATTTTAAACTTCGATAAACTTAAAGTTTGTTTTGATTGTATATATAACTTATAAGCAATGTAAATTAAATAAAGTACCGCTTAATTATATAAATATCACGAGATGGATACTGATAAAAAGATAATAAAAATACTGAAGATATTGGGTATTTCGTTCGATTTTGAATTTAAATGTTGTAAAATTTATTTTAAGTAGTCGAGATGAAGATAGGATGAAAACTGCCGAAACGTCGACATAATTAATTAATAATTAACGCTATATTTTACTGTATTTCGAAGTCTACAGGAAGTTTTGACTTTGCTTATGTAAAATTTATGAAATATATTTCAAGAATAAAAATTGCGACATTATGAGTAATTTGTTTACAATGGCGTGCAGTCTTCTTTTTTAATGACTCCATTGGTAGTATAGTATGTTTTGAGATTAAATGATCAGTATAAAACTTATATAAAACTATAAAAAATAATCATAAAAGTTGAAATTTTTACAATGTTTTTGGGAATAATTATTGTAAAATTATAAATTGGGTTCTTAAATTACTCTAGAACATTGTAATTGTAAAATAAATAAAGAAAATGTTTAAAAACATAAACAGAATCCTCTCATTATAGTACCAAACAAATCACATGATCATTGCCTGCGGAACTATATCGTAAAAGCAATTTAAAAAAACTATAAATTTCGTTGATATTACCATTTAAAGTTGAATTGGTGAAAAATCACAGCTCATAAAATGCCACTAAAATGAGTTTAAATAAGGGCTCTACGACAATTACCTCTAATTTCAGTGGCTTTTCACTATAATTTAATTTTAGAGGGATATCTTACTTCAGTCACCTTTTTCATCATATTACTGCCTAAACTTGTATAAAAATGTATTTACAACCCACACCTGAACCTACGGACCTTGCATAATCCCACATCCTCTTAATTACATACATCGCATCCCCTTTCGCCATTAAAAAGAATTAATCTTAACGAAAAGCATCGCTACGATATTTCTTTATTAATCGTACGGCTTCGAAAGGCGAGGGCCCCTGCGATATTTCACCTCCTCCCGGGGGAATATAAATCAAGGAAATCGTTGGGCGCGCGATATAATTCGATAAGGCGGGCGAGAGGCGCAGGGGGTGTGGGGATTCGAACAATCAGCGGCCTGCCTCCTTTTCTCGCGCGCGCGGAGAATTTTCTCGCTTATTAAAGCGCGTTATCGGCGGCTCGCGGGGGCCTTATCGGACGAGCCTCGCGCGTTTCTCGTATATGGGCGCGCTTTTTGCGCGGCGCGACACCCCGACGCAGCTTTGCATTGTTATCGGCGCCTTTGTCCCAGCGCCGCGCGCCGTTCGGCTTGTAAATTTTCTCGCATACGGCCTTCTTTATTTCGCGGCACCTACGCGTGATTAACGGGTTCTCTTGTTTGGCAACTTTTTATTTGCGACGCGCCGCCGCGATAAGGAGGTGCTTTATGGTAACGGTACATAAGTACCGGGAAAAAGGTTTTCTGCGAGCATCGCGCAGGCTCATGCTTTATAAATGCGGACTTTAATGCGGTTAAGTGAATGCGAGCTCTCGAGTACGTTCGGCGAATTTTTGTGCGCAGCGTAAAGTGCGAGTGGGATATTTAATTTTACATGATTCAAAATTCTGCTTTTTTATGTATTTCCATGTTTGATTTCACAAAATGTTCGTATAATGTAAGCTCTTTGGCATTTCTTTAATAATTAAATGTTTAAAATGCACTTTTTTGTCTACTTATATTCACTCTCATAATTTAAAAGAGTAAAAAATTCAAAAAGTCACTTTACTCAACAGAAAAATCAATATTTTTCAGAAAAAAATCGAGTCGATTTAAGTTCAATTAGTTCAGTTTTCTCAAATCGAGTCTTTCACTCTTCCATGTTCTGAGAGCATTAGAAACTTCTACTGTGGTATTTTAAAACTTTTAACTAAATATTTCTGCATTTTTCTGGAGGAATTAAAATAAAACATAATCTTTGTGTGGTTTAGTAATTAATACACAAATATCATGTTTAGTTTAATGTACCTTCAATCATTATAAACAAAAAAATGTTTAGAATTGAATGGATTTCTAATAGTGTATTCTTCAAGAGTATAAGTTATATAGTTTGCATGCAAAAGGTGGAAATATAAGACCCGAGTTCCATTACAGCAATCATTTTTCTTTTACGTCTTTTTGCGAATTTTGCATGATTTATAAGGAAAACAAATGTTCAAACAGAAATTGAGCTCTAATACAGATAGGAAAGCTTTCTCTCTTAAGTGAAATACACCAATTAGTGAAAAACTACTAAAATTAGTGGAAATTGCTTCTTTAATTACTAAACAGTGGAGCTGTATTCATTAATTTTTAGTTAAATTGCAGAGTGTTTATTTTAATTGGAGTTTAATTGGATAGTGATTTATCACTAATTTACTACTTTAGGTAGTTTATATTCTTTTAAAAATATTTAAGTAATAATTTGGAAAGAAAAGAAATTCGATTCTATTTGTTATTGAAAAAAGGCTTCTAAAATGATTGACTTTTTTTCATATTTTTCATCCTTTTCCAGAATTTCAAGAAAATGATCTCTAAATTACAATTTATAATTTTTTTTCACTACTCTTTTCTTCACACCTTAGTAGCTCCTTTGGTGCGGAACTCTCAAGATGAAAAAGAAACATTTCGAAACACAATTCATTTTTTCAAGTGTTTCTATTATTCCATGTGGTTACGTATAAGTCATGACACATTTTCCTGCCTACAGTAAA
This sequence comes from Eurytoma californica, assembly GCA_035586675.1. Lineage (NCBI taxonomy): Eukaryota > Metazoa > Arthropoda > Insecta > Hymenoptera > Eurytomidae > Eurytoma > Eurytoma californica. The sequence goes on along the minus strand of JAXIUT010027251.1, from coordinate 11,487 downwards.
TTTTCTTTACAATTTAAAATTTTTTCTCCAGACTGACTTTACAAAAAAAAACACGCTTGCGGTAGATTCTAAAAAATGTATATTCAAGAAAATCACGTTTGAAGTTTCCACCCAAACAAGATTACCGAACGCGCAAGGAATCTCACACCGCCGGTTAAATCGCCGAGTGGGCAGTAAAATTACGAGCGCGCGAAAACGAAAAAATTATATATACGCACCGCGCTCGGGTGGAAAAAAAGCGCTCGGCGATATCGTTTTGCCACTTAATCCGGACTTCCTACACGCGGCCGGGGATCCCACACGGCCGGGGCGCGCGAGCGCAGAAAAGCGAACTTCCTGCAATTTCAGCGCGGCGCTGAAAAAGAAGGTGCACCGCCGCAGTCGCTATCAAAATAACGAGCCGCGCCTTCGATAACGCGTCGGATTCGAGTTCACGGGGGTTCGTCGAACCCGCGACGCGCAGCGCAGCGCAGTTCAAAGGCTGGCGCCGAAAAAAACCCTGCGCGATTCCATATTATACCGGCGGCGCGTCTACGTCGCTCGCTCGCGGTTATCAATATTCATGGGGCGTCGGTTGCGCCTCTTCTTTTTTTTTGCGCGCCGACGCCGCGGTTTGCTCCGACGATTATTTTTGCGAACGAGGAAAACGCGTCGCCGGGATTTTTCTGCTGATTATTGCATTAGTGCGTTCGGCGTAAACTTGAAGTTGCGCGGTGATTTGAAGATTGGCTTGTTATTTCTTTTATCTTGGAGAAGTTCATTTGTATTTTGAAGTGATTTTTTAAGAATTAGTAGATTGATGGGCGACGATTTCATTGGAATTATTATTATGCAATTTTGATGGGAATAATTATGATGTGAAAATTAATAGTTACACTGAGAAAAAAGATTAGTAAAAATTACTATTTTTCTATTAAAAGGGCGACCTACTTGACCATAAAAAAAAGCTTACTAAACTTTTCATAATTATTATTATACTTCTATGAGATATTACAAAAGTTTAAATAAATGTTGCTAAAGTTTAGTAAAAATTGCTACTAGTTTAGTAAAAATTGCTACGAGTTTAGTAAACATCGTTATTACTATAGGTCGCCCTCTTACGAAAAAATAGTAAATTTTCCTAACCTATTTTCTCAGTGTACGATCATGCAAATTGTTAAATAGTATAGTTTCAGCGAATACGGGAAATATTCTAGTTTCATGAAATTGTTTAGTTGTAAAGTATATTTATACTAAGAAATTTTTTTCTTGCAATAACATGAAATGAAATTATCATTGAGTATAATAAACACACTTATTAATAATTGTTATAAATCAAGAAAATAATAGTTAATAATTATAAATCAAGAAAATATTTTAAATAATTTGTAAGTAAACAGTATCACACTGAAAAGACATGCGAATTTAGTTACGTAATTTGATTGAAATGCACTACACAGAAAGAAAAATTTAAGAGTATTTCTTTTTCTTATACTAAAACTTCTTTTTCATTTGTACAAAGTATCTTTCCTAAAAACTAGAAAAACATTTTTTTTTAATTTTGGTACGACATAATAATTTATAAAAACGAAGATTTATATTTTAAGAGAAATCTTATAAAAGTGTTATCACATTAAGAAAATTTTGTTAAATTTTTCTGAGTTGTTATAATAAAATAATTTCATAATTGAAAGACGATCAGATTTTTCGATTTTATTTGAGAAATTTTTTTTATAAATTAAAATTAATTCGTTATTAAATCAAAATTTTAATTCAAGAAATCTCAATTCATGTAAAGAATCAAGAAAATAATACTTTAAAAAAATCGACATTTTCGCTCAATTAATTTAAATAAAATGTTTATTTACCCATTTTACTTTATATACTAAAATGTTACATTTTATAAAATAAGTAAACTAATGAATAATTCAGTAAGCGAAACCTGTAAACGGGTACTCAAGATACTTCGCGTAAAAGGAGAAAATTCTATTCCCCGGTTTATTCGAATAAAGCGAGAAAAAGGAAAGCTTTTAAAGAGACGATTCGCGACACTGTACCCCGACGCTGAGCCCCATTAATCCGCCTTCGCAAGAATTAGCGCCTCCTCCGGCTCCTCGCAGTAAAGCGACCGACTCCTCGTTTTCTCCGTCGCTCCAACTTTCTTTCAACCCGTCAATTTGAGCTCACTTCAAAAAAAGAGAAAAATTTCCTCGCCCCTCTTCAAACGGACATAAGAAAGAAAAAAAAGTCAACATGTGTATCAATCCATCGGCGGGCCTCGTAAAAGGCGTACGAATATTTCGCCGAACGCCCGTAAAATCGCGCGCTCGCGATAACAATGCGCAGGATATAGCCTCGCGCGCGCCTCCTTTATATCCCCCCAGGCGGGCGTGCGCTCTTTTTCCGGCATCCCCGCATTGCCCAGCCGAGTCACGTATGCGACTTTTTCCCCGGCCTCGGCCGCCGCGCATCGAGCACGGATTTTCTCTTTTGTTCCTTCCTTTTTTTAAGCCTTTCTTCGGATTGTCTTTATTCATCCTTTTTTTCTCGACCGGCGCGGCTCGGTTAAAGCTCAAAGAAACGCTGGGGACTTTGTTTTTCCCGGTGCGCCGCTGGCGCGTGCTGCTTCAGTCCGCCGGTTTATTGTTGGCAATAAAGTCTTCATTGCGTAATAGTGAAATTCTTGCGCTGCAGACGATGCAGTTTTGAGTGAAATGACCATTTTTATTTTTATTATTAATTTTAAAAATGATAAATAAAGATTTTTTATGAACAGTGTACCGTATTTTTATTACTCGTGCGTAAAGCACTGTAGTTTTCGAGTTTGTGTGTAGTTTGTAAGCATAAGATTTTCACACTTTAGATTTAGTGCACAGAAAAACAATGTAATGTTTTTAACTAAATATATCTTTACCGAGTTTTAACTAAATAATTTTCTTGAATCAAGTAAACATTTTTTTAAACTTAAAGTATTTCGTAGATTTAAAAAGATATTTAGTTGTTTTAAAGAATTAAAGAAATATTTAAATTACTAATTTTTTTTATTGTGTGTGTAAAACAAATTACTTTACGTACGATTGATCTATATCATTTTATATTTACATCATTTTGGTCACTACATTAGCTATTTATGTCTTGTTTTTTTATTAAATTTTGCTTATGTACACTTTAAACCTACATCTCGTAACTATAGTGCACAAATAGTTCTCGCACTCATTGTTTTTTCACGATAGTGTGAAAATCGTCTGCTTTGCGCACTAGTTGCGTAATTTACTATTTTAAATATCCGTGGGTAAAGCAAGCTTTTTACACTCGTGTACAATCTAAATTGACAAACCATAACTATTTTACTTTTTTAATGTGAATTTTATTTTTGATACTTCATACAGTCCCGAAAATTACAGTAAAATATACCGAATCGTCGGTAAAATAATAAATCACGGATCATTTGAGTCCGCAAGTTCTCGATAATGATAATAAATAATAAATTCGTTTAGATAATTATTTAAAACTGGCAGTGAGCGACAATCGATTTCTAAAAGCGATAAAACCCTCGCGACCATTAATAACAACTTAATTGAAATTAAACGTTCGGCGCAATCAATTCAGCTTAATGAGTCGATAGCGATCGCGACCTTTTTTGCGCGCCAATCACTAACTCCCCGAGACTTTTTTCCAAACCACCTCCCAAGGCCAGTAAGGTACACACGAAACTCGCTGGACCAGATCAAATTGTATATCTGCATGCACATCTCCCACTACAGTTCGCTCGCTCTCCTTTTCCTTTTTTTTCTAGACAAAAAAAAAAGGAGACGACGAGTTATTCCACTCGAGGTAGCGGCGTTAATTTACGGCGCATTAAGTTCATCGCGCGCCCGGCTAATGCGATCGAAGTAGTCGGCGCGCAGCTGTCTCCTGGGAAGACGGCAGCTGCGACACTCGACGCCGCGCGCGTCGGAAAAAGCGCCGTGTACAGCGCAGCGCGAACCGCGGGGAAAATGTTATAAGCCGGGGTTGGGTGCGCCGCCGGCCCGATTTTCGGATTTGCCCATAGTCAACAGGATTATCCTGCTCGAGAGGTAGTCGCGCCAGGTACACCGGCCGGGGCTTTTGTCGGGAATGCGGATTGGGTGTATCTTCGATGTCTCCATCCCCGGGGTGAATGGCGCCTCCCGATTTTGAATAGCTAATTTTCCAGGTAGAGAGATAAAAGAAGACGCGCATTTCAAGTAGCTGCGTGCATATAAATAGCCCGATGATTTTTTCGATCTTTAACTAACGGGTGATTCGTTAATCACGCAACTAGAAAAAAAAGCTAAGGATGATAAGTAATCATAATTCTGTAACTCACGTTTCGACGCTTTTGTAAAAAAAAAATCAAACGCCTCCTAACCCGACCAATTAATTTTCCTTTCCGTGAGCATTAAGTGAAAATCACTTTGCTCGTTAAATCAATTAAGCAGCTCCATCAATCCCGGCTTCTTCTCACCGCTGCTTAAAAAAAAATAAAAAAAATGAACCTAAATAAAACAGGCGTATTTGCGAATAAAAAAAATGTTGCACTCGCAACTGGGACCCGGCAACAATTATCCAGGCGAGCCGGGGCAGGGGGAGCGGAAACGTGCGGTCGGACAATCGGGACAGGTATACGCGCGGGATAAAGGCGAATACGAGGCGCATAAAGGCCGGGGCTCGCGTGGCTCGCCGGGGCCCGGAATTTTTTTTCGGCCCGGTCTTCCAGAATTTCGGCGGAGCGCCCCGTGTAAATACCGGCCGGGGCGCGCCGGGCAAATGACACGCTGCCCGGGCGGGGCTCTTTGAGACGCTGCTATGGGAAAAGTGGTGGATTTTTGTTCTCGGCGAGTCGGAATTCGGGTCTCGGCGCGGAGGAAACGCCGGGCTTTTTTCTCCAGCTTCCATGTGTATGCCGATTGTTTACGCTGGAGACCCGGCCGGAGAGAGATTTTTGTTTAGACTGGACCTCGGCGGGACTGCGGGGTCTTGTTTTATTTTAATGAGTTATTTCGACGGGCGAAAGAAATTTGAAGATATTTTAATAATGCGAATTTTTGGCATATTTTTTTGGGCTTTGTAGGAATCCTTTACCTTTAGGTTTTAATATTCGTTAATTTTATAAGGAGGCAGTAATTGAACTAGAAATAATTATCTCAATTATCTTGTGAAAATAAATTACTGAAATAACTGTTCACAAAATTACTGCATATTAAGCTATTTATGTGTTATTCAATTTCAATAGTAAATTGGCAACTACTGACTAACTACAGACTAGCAACTGCAGGTAAGGTAAACTATTTAGTAAAACTTCCAATAATATAGTCATTAATTGTCAATTTACTGTTGCAATCATGTACTTGATCAATTAGCTTTTAGTACAATTTTCAGTAGTTTTTACAGTAGTTGTTGTCCAAAATTTTTTTTTCTTACTGTATAAATCTGAAAATGTGAAATGAATTCAGAAAATGTGAATTATAGTCATATATCGCATCTGAAAAATCGTTTTCATATCGAATAAATGAACGAATTTTCATAAAAAATATTACACTAGTCTAGAATTGTTTTCTAATAATAATTGCAGTCAATAAACAATATAACAATACTATTAGTGTATTGAAGATGGTAGATAGACGATTAGATAAAAGGTGCACAGATATGCGTTCTTTGCCTTAGGAAACTTTCTTCACTTAATGCTGTGTTCTAATTTACTAGCAAAATGGATAATCAATAAATGCTATGTATTTATTATTCTGTCATCCCATTTCTACTCAATTATTGATTAATGATACTTATTATTTTAGAATAATTTACAATTTAAAATAATTGTATTATTCAATTCATTTTATTTGATCTTGTTTTAAACCGATCAATAGTTTTATTTATTAAATTATTAAATTGTTATCTACAGTCATTTTAGATAAGTGGTAACAAGATAGTACTTTGATGTATATATGATTCTTTAACTTACTTATCAGTATTATTAGTTGCAGATTATGATATCCTATAAGTGTAATTCTTTTTTTGTCAGTAATTCAGTAGATGAAATAGTTATATTTATTTTTTACAATCGATTGTAAATGTTTTATAGTACTTTTTACAAAAAGTGCAGTAATCTCTTCACAGTAATCTCTTCACATTTAGAGGATGTTTGATTTACTGTAACTAATTATTAAATATTAGCCGTAAAATATTGTTTAATATTCTACTAAAAGTTATTACTAAACTGAATTGTAAAAGTTTCGCAGATTTTGCAGTCTGTGACTAAAATACCGTACTGTCTAGTAAAATTTACTAAACGTTTTCTAAAAATTCCTAAAACTTTTCACTCAGTACAAGATACATTAAAACTATTCCCTGCTGAAAAACATCACATAATAATCATGTGAGATTTTGCTGCGACATTCAAGTGACAATCATATGATCTGCGTATAGCACATGCAGATCTAATGCAGATCACGTGATTATCACTTGAATGTTGCATGAAAATCTCACTTGACAATCATGTAATCTACATATAATTCGACAAATCACACGATCGTCATGTAATTTTTTTCAGCATGGTTCTATTCTATTCCATTTTCAATTATTTCGTACATCAAACTTTTTTCTCCTTTATTATCGCTAAGGAAACAAAGAAACGACTTTATTGCAAAACTAACCGGAACCGAACGCTGCCTTCAAATCGTCCACTAAATTACCATTTTTTCCACCAACGCTCCACTGCCCCCCGACGCAGAAAAAGCCCAGCGAGGAAAGCAATGATCATCGGCCGTCGAAATAAAAACTAAATCTCTATCCCGGAGCAAAAAAGTCGCATCGCGCGCGAGCTTCGTTCGACAACCCATCGAATCACATTTCCCCCACCGTGTAATTGAAATAATCGCGCGATCTCGTTTAGTGGCGAGGCGCGTCGCGCGCGGGCCTATCATTAGAGACGCAACAAAGGCCTTACTCCCCCGGAGTAAAATTAAAAAGCCAGCAAACTACCGAGACTGGGGCCCCGTCGAAAAGAAGCGGCGCAAAAAAAGACGTCGCGAAGCCAGAGAGGGAGAGAGGGAAGCGAGCGAGCAACCTCTGGACTCGTTCCTCCCCCCCTGCTCGGAAGGAGACCAGGATGCGGAGTTCACCGCTGCGCGAACGAGAAGGAGGACGAAAAAAACGAAGGAAGAGAGAGAGAAAGCATTCCACGAGTGAGAAGAGGGAAAAACGGCGGGGCAGATACCGATCCGCCGGGGAAAAACGGCGCGGGGCCCCGGCGATAGCGATAAACCGGGGAAGAGAGAGCAGTAAAGCGGGAGGAGGAGGAGGAGGCGAATCGAGGCGAGGCGCGTAATGAAAGATCGCGGGGGATTTTTCTGAAGCGCCCGTCCGTCCGTCCGTCCTCGTAAACCGCCGAGGGAGCGGGACAATGGAGTGCGAGCGAGAGAGAGAGGGAGGGCCAGCTGGGGCCTCTCTCTCTCTCCCTCCGTCTCGGAGGGCTCCTCTTCCTTTGTTCGCAGCCGCGTCCGCGCGTAAAACTCGGCCCAGGTAAAGTTACCTGCATGCATCGCCGGTGGGGGAGGGAGAGAGGGCAGGCTAAGCAGGTGGTCCCTTCCAGTCCCATTTTTCGAGAGGAACGCGAGCGAGGACTAAAGGGCTGGCGCACTAAATCTTCGGCTGCTTTAGGCTCCTTCGTGAGCCCTGCCTGTATACCTACAGCCCCGTGTACCTGTGTACAGTCTCTATACACTGTGAAAAAGGATTAGCAAAGATTACTATTAAAAGGGCGACCTACTTGACCATAAAAAAGTGATTACTAAGCTTTTCATAATTATTGTTATACTTCTATGATACATTACAAAAGTTTAAATAAAAATTGCTACCAGTCTCTCTATGTAAAAAAAACGATGCTGTGAAGCCTCGAAAAAAGAGATTTGATTGGATAATGGTTAAACATCCGGTGGCGCCAAAATTCAAAATGTTTTGATGCGAAATACGATTTATTTAAATAGAGTATATTATAGAGTAATAAAGTTAATGTAAAGTTTTTAAATTTTATAATTCTTCTCTAAATTTATACATCAAATTATAACTTTGTTAATAAATGCAGATTTAGTTTCGAACCTCAAAAATGAAAAGCAACGTAACCTGCCATTTAATTTAATTTATGTATGGATATATTTTAAATATAAATTAAAAAGAATTGCTGTCCTTTTGAAATAAAAAGAATTTATTCATAAAAGTATTTTTCTGAAATTTATGAAAAAATGAAGAGAAAATAATTGAGTGCTCGAAGCGCACTGGATTTTGCTAGTTTAGTAAACATTGTTACTAGTTTAGTAAAAATTGCTACTAGTTTAGTTAAAATTGCTACTAGTTTAGTAAAAATTGCTACTAGTTTAGTAAAAATTGTTACGAGTTTATAGTTACTAGGTCGAGTAGGTCTCCCTCTTACGAAAAAAATAGTAATTTTTCCTAACCAATTTTTCTCAGTGTATACCTGGTGCATCGGTGATGCGGTGTGCGAGCGAGGCTGAGCTCGTGTCCGTGTTTGAGTGGCCCCGAAATGTCGATGAGGCAGATCTCGACTTCGACGCCCGGCTAGGGCTTCCAAGGAGGCATTGTGCGCGTGTTACCTTGCTCGTCGTGTAAAACGATTAGCTTGGGAAGCTTTTCAGGCCTTTGATGGGGTGTTAGAAAGGAGCCTGAGCGCGAGATTGATTTTTCAAGTTGACGCGAGACGCGGGGAATCAATTTTTCACCCTTTTATTATTACTTGCTGCTCGTCACGTTTAGGATGGAATTTTTTTTTACGGATTAACAATGAGATGAGTAATTTTCTGTAATATATTATTGCTATTACCTGGACGGGGTATGAAAGAGGAGCTGTGGAGAATTTAACCCCTCTATTGAAGCGCTAATGAAATCTGTTTTTACATTGAATGAGATTTTTTATTGAATACTTATTCTAAGCATTTTGTAATCGTAATGTGTACATTTTTCTGGGCGGTGGAATTTTATGAGTCTCACTAATGAAAATAAATTCCAGGATTAAATATTATTGTATTAATTTTGATATTGAAATATGTAAACCTGCACTTATTAGACGATAGTATAAAATACAGTGATATTAAGTGAAAAGCATTCCACCTATATTCATATCTGACAAATAAGGTTCTGCATTCTGACTTTAAAGTAGAATTTTACTACCCTGAGAAAAATAGTAGAGGAAAATTTACTAAAAATTCTTGAAGATAGAGGACAGACAAACAAGGCACACATTTTTGAAAAATTGCCGCATATTTTGTAAAAATTATTATAATAATGAAGGCCGGCAAATTTTACTATAAAAAATTGTATTTTTTCCAAGGACTATAGTAGTTTTTCTCATGTTATTAATATGTCTTTCATTTCAAATAATTTATACTAAATTTTCCTATTTAATTTTCTCAGTGAAAACTTTAAAGGAAAAAACGAGATCTTCATAATTAATATAAATAATTCATTTATACTAATTAAAAATCCAGAAAAATTACGACATCTTAACTACAGCGATAAACCACATTTCCACGTATTTTTATTAAGACCTCGAACATGTCGTCACTTAATGATAAATAGTATATTAATGCAGTGAAAGAAATTAACACCGGTATCCGAAAAGAGAACTATATAAGGAAAAAAATGTTGGATTAAAATTTACTATATAGTCTGCTAAAGCGAGGACAAACTCGAATTGTCACCAAAATGAGTTTAATAATTACGCAGAGAAAAATGCTCCACTAAAAATTGTATCAGACAATTTAAATGTCCTCGCAGACATTAAAAAAATTGCAATGACTTCTTATAAAATTTACTGAAAATTTAATAAATTCCACAGTTGTTAGTCTATGATTACTTTAAAATTGACTGTTACAATTTTTTGTAGACCCGTGTTTTTTTACCTCCGTAAATTTTAATTAAAATCTTTATAAATATTTATATTAAATTTTATTACAAGATCCTTTAAATTTTACTAAATTACAACTATAACTTACCAGTCACCGTAACACGACTTTTACGATTGTCCCAGTTTGTCCTCGCCTCACTAAAGACTAAACAGTGTTTTCCATAAACGAAATTCTTTCCTCCGTGTAGTAGCGATCGGCTCCCTGGATTCCCCGTCTCTTTTTTCGGTTTTTCTAGGGCTCGCAAGGAACTACCGCGCCGACAGGTGATGACGTCGGCGACGACGCGCCCCGCGGGACCCCGTACATTATCCCGGGAGAAAATCGGGCATATCCCCGCCCCCGGAGCAGACCGCCCGTTAACGGGGCGCTTTTAAGGCTTTTCTCCTCTTTCTTATTATTTTTTTTAATCTCGCGCCGCGCGGCGCGCCTTTTGATTTACGCCCTGGAGGGCGGGCCGCGCGCCTCTCGTTTTCTCAGGGAATCGTGGAAAGCCGATCGCGCGGCCCCTTGATGAAAATTTAAACGAGCCGATGGAGATCGGGGCCTGGATAGGCGTCGAGCGCGCGGAATATAGTCTTTTTTCCCGGGAATTCGAAAAATCCTTGCGCGCGGCTCGATGGATTCACAGGTGGAAAACACTTTTTTTTTTTTTTTTTTGGAGGGGGGGATAACGAGTGTCTTTAACGGAGAGGAGGATAAAAATGTGGCTCTTTGGATGGAGTTAATGGAATGATCAGCGGTGAGCGTCCTGCTGTTTGAATTCGCCGCTTAGACGGCTGTAAAACATAACAATGGCTGTAAATTACTTTTATTTGCGTTTAATTTGAGGCTGCTAGCGGCTACTGCTGCAAATGTTGATAATTATGGTCTTCTTGTATGTTATGTGTTCGGTTACAGTTACGTCCTACATTCGTCCACTTGTATTACCGGTGTTTTAAGTTTCATTGACGCAAATCAAATTAAAAATCAATATTTTAGATTTTAATTGTTTAAAAAACGGTCGGTGCAATCATGCGGACAAAAATAATAACAATTATACTATTTAATATTTGTATAATTTGTATAATATTTGTATAACAATTATACTATTTAATATTTGTATAATCAGCTAAAATAAATATATATTTTGCATAAAGCATACATTTTGCAGACAGCTGCTCGTTTGAAGAAGGGCGATTATACTTGACACAGAAATAACTGTAATTATATAACAAAACTTATATACGAATCTTCATTATAATTTTATTTTTAGTTTAATGTAAATTCGCCATATGGGTATATCAAAATCGTCATGTAAACATTTCCCACGTAAAACTACATTGAGAAAATGGGAGTAGGAAAAGTTACTATTCTATTTCTAGTAACGGACAAGATAACTCGATCGAACTTTTTGAAATTTTTACATCGTCGTTTAGTCATTTTTAAAGTGGGTAACCCAGACGGCAAACCTAATTCTTAAAGAATTCGTAAAGAGTTCGCGATTAAAAAAGTGAATTCTTGATTTCGATCTGAATGTATTCTTAAAGAATACATCCAGAGTTCGTAAAGTAATCACTTTATGTCAGCA
>JAXIUT010027240.1:0-15964 GCA_035586675.1 Eurytoma californica | reverse complement strand
TATATAATTCTGGTATGAGCACAATTAAACGTGTGTCTCTTAGCATTTTAAAATATGAATGATATGTTTCATGTGCAATACCTATGGTGTAAGGATATTTTTTTTCTTTGTAATTTACTGTATTGAATGGGGCAACCCGTAAATAATAATAATAAATAATAAATAAATAAATAAATGAGCTTATAGATTAATAAATTATTAAAAAATAATTATGCAGAATGACTAAAAATGTCATATTCATATTAATAAATGAAAATTAGAGAACAAATTTTCTCTAAATAAATCATAAAACCGAAGATTCAATACATCACATAAAACGAGTTTTCAAATACATTTTCAATAAACTTCAGAAATAAAACTCCTCGATCAACGTTAAACTACCTGCATGTAACCAAAAAGCTTTTTAGCACGAACTACTTCCACTTGTTTACCAAGGGTGCCATTTCTTTCTCGTCGGTGGGCGCGCGCAATATTTTCTTCGGCTCGTACCTGAAAGATAGCAAAGGTGCACTTGGTCGTACAAACATCTTCTCATGCACTCGAATTTTGTGCTCGCGACGACGTCGTAGTAGCTGCCGTCGCCGTCATGCGATCACGAAAAGAGAAAATAAAGAAAACGCTCACCCTTGATGTGCGATTACAGAAAACATTTTCTTTGCTTCCACTTCGGAAAACATGTAAGAATTACGGACTCTTTTTTATTCAAATTAGCTATTTATTTGTTAGATGAGTCTCTTTTGACATTTATTTTTCGATTTTTACGATGTTTGACGGTATAGAATTAAAGTCACAAAGTTGAATTTTATTCTACAGTAGAATTAGTAGTACCATAAATATGGACTAGTCATTTTTATGTCCTATGCTATTAGATGACAATGTTTTTAAAATTTCAAAAAACGTATCCTCTGTTTCTAAAGAATAGCTACCAAAAGTTTGGTTTCTATGAAAATTCCTATTGAAATTGAAATTCGATGGAGGATGTCCGGACGAAGAAATCCTTTCCTGAAATATTTTTTGTTATCGACTCAATAAAATGCTGCAATTCAAGATACTTCGATGGATATACAGTATAGGTAACTCTGTCCTACTTATGTAACCTAAAAGAAGAAGTGGTTTTATTCGCGTACTTTTGGGTCTTTATATATATTGAAACATGAGAGGTTTAAATACCGTGGTAAATACCAGGGATAATCTTAACCCTTCTCAAAGGATTCAGGAATTTGAGAAGATCCTAGAGGTAAATATGCATCCACGGCAACATAGTTTTACAAAGTATGAAAGGCACTTATACTTGACGATTTGTAAATATAATGTTTCATAAAATTAATTCATAAACGATCTTATAAATAAGACGTTTCATGAGAATTAAATTGATTGAAAAGTTTTTTTTATTCAGTTACAGAAGAGATACTTTTTATTAAAGTTATAGAAGAGTTAAGTGGATGTGAAAACATCAAAAAGGATATTTTTAAGATACTATAAAAAAATCCAGATATTTCCTTATAGTTTAATTGCAATAAAGAAAACAAAGGAAAGTAGAAAGTCTTGATTATTAATCGGGTTGAAATAAAACAATGACACAACAATTTTCGTCAGCGCATTAAATAACTCCATTTTATTTGTCAAGTTCGTTGCATTCGGAGGAGAGTTCTTTAAAATTCAATTAACGCAAGTTTCCCGAGATGTTTATATTTGCATGTCTGTAGGTGAGAAACTTGAATTAAGGTTTCCCTCACAGATCTTGGTGTCAAATCAAACAGACAAAGGTAACAAAGGTTGCGGAGGACGAAAAATAATTAAGCACGAAATAAAAGAAAAGAAGAAAAGCTCGATCGTGATTATGAAACAATGGAAATGGGGTGAACTCCAGAGTATAAACAGATGCAAAATACTCTTCAAACTGTGATTTCCAACCCAGATACAAGATGCTTCGTTTGTAGAACTTGAATCTACTAACAAAAAAATTTTTTGCCTTTAAAGAATAATTAAAATTAGAATATAAATTTAAACAATCAATAAATTTTAATTAAAAGATTTCATGTATATTAGGTTGGAAATTTCGCAAATAATAAATTTTTAAGACGAAAGGAATTGTAAAGTTTTGATAAACGATTTTTAAATGCATACTTTAGAAAAAAGCTTCAAGTTTTCCAGGAAAGAAATTATTCAATCGTTAAAATCTGTTAAAATTCTATTTAGAAATGTCTTAATGTTAAACAAAAGAAAGAAAGATGCACCACCGAAAAAAAAATACCACAACGCAGAAGAGCGAGTCAACCAAAATTCTGGAAGCGAAACTAAGAATCGCTCTTTATTCCGCGGCTTGAAAGGAAATGATTAAGCGATGAAAAGACAAGCGGGACTACGATGAGCAGCAGCAGATCCAGACAATGGAACAAGAAATACATAAATAGATGCGAATGAGCGCTCGGGAAGAGCGAAATTAAGGAAGGATGCGCGCAGCGACAGATCGATGAAAAGCAAATGAAAAGGCGGAGAGGCAAAGTAGAAATTGAAAGAGCAAAAAATGAGACGTTTTAATTACTCTTCATAAATTTTTTATTACTTTAAACGAAAATTTTTCCGACACAATATTAGTTCCAGGTACACTTTCATTTACATTCGTTGATTTTAAATTTTTTTAATCTTTAATCGCTGTCAATACAGTATTGTTTATTTATGTAAAAATTGTTTAATAATTATCATTTTGATAATTATTTATTAATACAAGGATACAACATTTGTTCATCTTCGAAATCAGTAATTTTGTGCGCAAACGCGACGAACGTGAGAGTGAATATGAACACCTTAATTTTGTATAATTAATTTTCTGATGTAGCGTTGTCACGGCATCAAAATTAGTAAATTGATTCTTGGAAAATCAATTTTTTTGCTTCCAGCCTCATTTTCTCAACTTTTTAACATTTTAAGAACTTCAATCGTGAAATTTATAATTAAATATAAAAATAGCTTCGTCTAAAGTCACTTTGAAAAAAATTCTATTTTTGTAAAGTTGTTATAATAGTAATAAAATCAAGAATACATTATAGCGATAGCTCCTAAGAAGAACCGACTATCTCACCAAAGTTGATCGTAAAGCACCTTCTTGCGAAGTTCGTTTAAATAAACGGCTATCTCGTACACAACGATTATAAATATCTTAACTCAAATTAGATTTTAATCTTGTAAGTTTAATGTTCTAAATATGTGTTTAAAAAAGTAGTAGTTTCATCTTCAAAGTTCTCAATATAACTTCAGTGAATTTCGTTAATATATATAGCTCCTTTATAATCTTCGAGCGCTGGATACCTTTTACTTTTATGATTATCGTTAGTGAGTCAGTTTTTTTCGGAGTCATAAACTTTCAAATTTTATCTACAATAACGATACGTTGATTTGAATTAATTTAAATTTAACTTCAAATATAAGAGTGAAATAAATGGCGACAGTAATACCGTAATTCAGTCTTTGTGGATTTACGATTTACCACCTTTGTTTTCCACGCTACATCGATCTCTCTTTCAGCTCCTCTAGCTCCTTCATTGCTTGCCTCTTTTTATCTCTCCCTTAACCACCTCTTCGTTAGGTTTTGCTTTTGCATCTCAATTACGCCGTTTTTGCTTTTCCGAATTTCTCTTTCACTCCCTTTTTGCTGGACAGACAAAGACCCTAAGATTCTTCCTTAATGGCTTCACATAGAAGGTAATTGGATAATAATTCCAGATTTTTTGCAATAAGCTTTATAAGTGAACTTTTTTTTATAGTAAACTATAATAACCTATTAGCTGGCTTTTAAATTAATTTACATAAGAAAGTAATTTTCAAACTCTCACATAAATTAATTTAAGTAAGAAATTAATACTGAAATTCTTATGACGTTTTTTAAATACGATTCTGGCCATTTTTATTTCTCGATTAACTCAAAAAATAAGAAAAAACTGAATAAGGAAGTAGCTATTTTAAGCTTCACGCGTATTTACTGCTCGCTAAACTGAGTTCTACAAAATGTGAATCCAATGAAATTTTGGAAAGGAAAGCTTGACCCCAATAGCCGCGTACAAAGCATTGGTCCTCTCTCACATTGGCGTTTCAATGGACCGCGATGAGAAAAAAAGGCAGCGTTTTTTCACCATACGTCAGGCTGCATCAAGGAACTATCTCGCGATGCAGAGTTCTCCCCGCTCCCTCAGACAAAAAGACACTTCATCTCGGGGGGAGAGTTCCCCGACTCGTGTCTCTCTCTCTCGGCGGGGGTGCCTTGCCGCGCATAAAGGGCCCCCTTCTCTTCGCTCTAGCGCGAAGATCGCACAATCGAGTGGCATACTCCTCTCTCTCCGGCTGTGGAGACGCGGTGCGCGGCTTTAGCTCCTCTCCGGGAACAATGTCGACTCGATGGCTCCAATCTACATGGATGGGCCGATTCGCCACCCCCTCCCCGCCCGGTCTTGCGACGATTTTTCACATTCCGCAATTTCCCACTGTCTTTCTTCCCCTCCCCGCTCCCCTTTGCTTCCAAATACCTCTTCGCTTTGAATCCGTGTAATATTCCGTCATGTGCGCATCACGCGCACGCCCATTGTATATTCCATGGGCTCCACCGCGCTCTCAGCGATCGCGACCGAAATGGAATTGCTCGAGAGATTTTTGAGCGAACGTCTGTCACCGAGCAGGCACGGCTGCTTATGTTTTACTGGATTGCGTTTTTTCGTAGAAAATAAATAATTACAATTTTATATATCAATTTAATCTTCCTTTTAAATCTGAATTTTAAACATTTATAAAAGTAATTCATTCGTACAAGTTGAATAAATTAGTTTTTATTCAGGTGAGCGTTATGATTGGGTTTTTAAAGGCTAAATTTAATAATGGGGTGCATGAATGCTTGTATTAAAATGTCGGATGAAAAAAGAAAAAATATTGTTGAAAGAGCAGAATAAATGCACCCGACATATCAGCCGTGCGATTAATTTGCGCGTACGCGATGAAAATTAATTTACGAAAAAGAGCAGAATTTATTAGCGGAGTAGCAGAATTTCAAAATTTGGCAGCGAAATGAAAAAGTAATTTTTCAAGCTGAAGGGGCTCCTATGCTCGCGGAGAAAATAAGCGAATGGGGTTGAAATTGTAATTTCAGTATAAGAAATAATTTATTACTCAACGAATACGATAAAAACTTCACTCCGGAATTTGGGTTTCGTATATTTGGGCTTTTAATCTATTATTCATTAATCTACCAACTAGTTGTCTATAGAGTATTAATTTATTATTCAATTAAACGCACAACGTTTAAATTATCTTAAATCTAATCAACCTCCCAGTACCTCATTGTTACAAATTGAATTTAAACGGCAACCCAGAAATTTCTCGGTCGTCAAAATTCAAAAAATTCAAATCCGCCGCCAGAAAGGAATATTTGATAAGCTAATAAATTTCGCTGCAACGGCGCATGCCCTAATAAACCCAGTAAATTCGAATCATCGAATGAAAAAACAAACGACGCGCGGTTCAGTGACACTCGGGATCGATCCACTCGAAGCGCATGTGGGCGCGCCCGCGCAAAAAACGAAGTGCGCGCCGATGATTCACGAGATTTTGCTATTCGTGAATTTTTTACCGTTCAGCGCGCGCACTGCGTATTAATCACTGAAGTGTCGCAGCAGGGCCCTTTCATAATTGCGAGTAACGCGTCCCGAGGCGCCTGCGAGAAAATACGCGCGCGCTTGCATACATTTTCCGCCTTTATTTCAGCTTTAAAAAGCGCTCGTCTCACTTGTGGCGGTACCTACCGCCGCACGCATTTAATCGCCGTTGCCCGCCGTGAGAAAAAAAAATTCGCTGAAAAATATTTTAACGAGATCCAGATAGATGATTCGCTCACGCGCTTGTAAATAAAGCGCAAGTGATTGTTCAAAGCGATACGCACGCGGAATGTATGTTTTATTGTTTACAATTTTGTAACGTCAGAGAACGATTTTTATTTTCATTTTTTTCGATAACTCGATGGGTTTGTTTATAAGTTACGTTCTTCGTTAACTTTTGGCCGATCGGTTTGAAAAATAAACCCTGAATTCTCATTCGTTAATTAAATACGCAAATAAACCATCGACAAATTGAGATCTAAAAATCATAATGACCACTTATACCTATACCATTGTGTTGTTTCGTGTAATGGAAAAAACGTCTAATATTTGTGTAAGGCTTTCGATGGTTACGTGCATATCCACTGTATATCTAAATTGAGTTTTCTTACTATTTACGGATTTCTCAAATTACAATCGATAGTCGAAGACATAATGGAATGGTTTGGAAAACCCCGGTTTCTGTGAAAATCCATCGTTTGATATTTAAGATTACAAGGCCATGCTCTACTCATTTACGTTTCTAAAAGCTGATGCTATATAAACATATATGAGATCTAGAATAACTTTCATTTTTCTTGGAGAGTATTACATGTTTTAAACATAATCAGTACGTCAAAAAAAAAAGAGATACGATATTATTGAAGAAAAGTTCAATTTAAAAATTAATATAAATTTATAGATTAACAAAAAAATGAATTTTTTTACCAATTGTTCTGCATTAGCTATATGTACATAATGTTTTTATTATGTGTTTGCACTTAATTTATAAGCCGTTGTTTTTAAATTAAAATTCATTGGAAAATATTTAAAGTAACATATGTTTCTCTCCCGATTTTTGAATATTCATAATGTTCTGACAAAACCTTTTATTTACGCCTGGATTCGCGTCATCCCCGTGAAACAGAATAAACAAAAAAAGTAAACCGACTCGCATTTAATTTATTTATTTCATGTTAATATTAAATTAATCTAATGAAATTTTCATTTCAATAATATTTCTTATCGAAAATTACTCTCATGAATTTGCGCACAATAATCGACCTCGCAAAAATTTAAATAAATATTAATGCAGGCTCAATGAAGGTACGTTTGCACGCTCCGTGAATATTGTTCACCGTTAAAATATTTATTTCAGCTCGGAACGAAATTATTTAGATTCGAATTGGATAAACAAGTTCATCGAAAGCGTCGATTCACTCGACGCGGAGGCCGTCAAAATAGCGTCGGGTTTTCGCGGTGCAGAACAGCGCGCCGCTCCCGACTCATCGTCGTCACGCATTATCGCCTCGTCGTTCGGTCGCGACGAAGTGTTAACGATTTATGAAGCCTACGCTGACGTTTATTCCGGGAATGAATTGCGATGGAAGCGCGACCGTCGATTTGTAAATCAAAAACCACGCCGTCGATGGAGACGTCGACGCGGACTTTTACGCTCATCTTGTCAACGCAAACGTCCACTGCGTTCATTTGGAGATTGTTTTCATAAATTAAATAAGTATCTTCCTCGCTTTTTTCCACTCCAATGATCCTTACGCTGACAATTTTTTTTGTCGCTTGCTTTACCGCACGAAATTACTTTCAGTTCGTAAATTATTATAGTTATTACAGTCATTTAAAAAGAGAGATAAGGTGTAGTGGAATTTTTTAAAACTATTTTTTAACGGTTATGAAGCCAATATGTTGGGAGCTTGTGTAATATTAGCAATGTTGCAGTGAAACAAAGTTAATAGAATGATAGTAAGTTTCCGTGCTATTCAATCGCTTAGATGCAGTAGTAAATTCCAGCTTGGGTCAGACGCGCGGTCGGCTTTACGCACCAACACGAGCGCACCGACGGATATGTAGCGACGGTTACACAAGCGCGCAAGGAGGTTTTACTACTTTTCTCCAGCAAAAGACCACAGGACAGTTTATTTTCTAACCAAAAAAAGATCAACGAAATAAACAAACACCGGGAGAAACCACGTTTCCAAAAAAAAGAACTGTTTAATATTGACGTCGAATTTCCGTAGTTTTTCTGTAGTGAATCAGAAATGATTATTCTTTTGTCAAAACAGTAATGACGAAAAGAAATTGAATTCTTTTAATCCTTGTTTAACTCTTCTTTACCTTTTATCTCCCATCAACGCTTCTGGCTGAGCAAAGAGCAAGTTCAAGGAGGATTTGAAGCTTTTAGACGTAGGGTAATGCCTCCTCATCCCGAGTTGTAAAAGTACCCATTTAATTACTTTAATTTTTCGAAGCACTACAAAGTCTTCAGCAAACCATCAGTGTGGAAGCTACTTTGCCGGCAATAAAACCTTCGCCTCCCTGTTTGTTCCCGGCAGTTGAAGAGTCTTGATGCAATCTGCACTTTTACGAAAAATTCCTAACGCAAGTTTGTATAATACACTCTGTTCATGATTAGATACGATTTAGTAGAGCTAGAAACGGATTACGGTTTATGAATCACCCATCGAAGCGATTAAAAGTTTTTGTAGAAACTTGCCGTTCGCGCGATTATTGCGAACTGTGTACGTGATCGATTTATAAAACTCACTGATTATAGTAAATATTTATAGGAAATCATCAATTTCTCACGTTTACAGAAGAAAGAAAATTTCTTTCCATTTATTTTGTTATCTTCTTATTTATTGACCTAACTAATTTTCACGAAATTATTGGTATTAATTTAAATAACCTTCGAGTAATTTAACAATGAAAAGAAACAATTAAGGGCGCACTCCATTTTCTGCTAAATTAAGACAGCGTATATCGTAAATTGTGTAATCTCTCGAAAGCATCAGAACGGCACATTGCACATGGTGTAGAAGAAGTACTCCCGCCTATGTATTAACTGCTTGTGACAGGTGTTGTGGCGGGCAGGTGTAATTCGTTCCTCGACGGGTATTGTATTGTTCTCTTTTTCTCGTTTTTGATAAGTCGAGCTTCCAGGATTTCCGTGGCTTCTTACCACGTCTTACTAGTATCGGTTTCTTTTCCGCGCCTCCGATTTCTCTCACCCTTCCCTAAGGATATTTTACTTCCTTTTTCTCTTGTTCATTCCTATTATTTACTCCTACCTATTCGTCTTTGCAAACAACTTCCATCTTGTATTTACTTCCATTTCTCTTCTATATCGACTTTTTATTTCTTATGATTTTGCCTCGTTTTCAAGCTACGCGTAGTTATTACTATTAGATTGTCTAGCGCACATTGCACGATTATTTAAAATTTAGAAAATGTTTCAGTTATGAAGTGATAAAAATTGAATTATTTTTTTATAAG
Source organism: Eurytoma californica (assembly GCA_035586675.1). Lineage (NCBI taxonomy): Eukaryota > Metazoa > Arthropoda > Insecta > Hymenoptera > Eurytomidae > Eurytoma > Eurytoma californica. The sequence goes on along the minus strand of JAXIUT010027240.1, from coordinate 6,836 downwards.
AATTTTATAGTCCACGTGCGATGTCATAAGTGATACTAAAAAGAAATTTATTAGCCCCTAAAGAAATAAATCACATGAAAATAAAATATTCCGAAATGAAGCGTAATAAACGTATGATAAATAACTGAGAAAACGACTGTATAAAATTTATTGTAAAATAAAAGATGGCCATTTACGCCGAGAGCAAAAGCAAACATAACTCGATAATCTTGATTATTTTTATTAACGTTATCCTTTATTACGCGAGCGATGATGAGCGATGTCACGGTGGCCTTGAATCACGCAGATATTGAGAGGCATATGCACCGTGACATCAACGTCAGAGATAATATCGCGGGGATGGCCACAGCGGAACGCGTCGGTCCCCCCCAGCGCTTGCCCCCGTTAACCGGAAACCTCTCCGTCTCTCATTCGACGAAACCGCTCTCCCGGGATTTTGAGATCCGATATAAGATTTCGATGGCGGGGCTCCCGCTCGGCCGCCCCTGCGGTCCTCCAGGAGGCAAAAAATTATTAAATCCTCGTACTGTCTGTGATTTGATCCCCTTCGAAAGGCCTTGACGCGCCGGGCTCGAGTTTACGCGAGGGGGGGATGCCCGAGTCAATGCAACCTCGGTAAAGCTCCATGTGGAAATGGAGTGGGTGTAAGAGAAAAGTATAGTCTTATTGGGCGATATACACGGATTACGGGATTAGGAACGTCTTGCAAGCTTTCCGCTCGGGATATTTACAGTAGCGAAATGTTTATTCCGTTAATGATCATTCAAATGAATTTCAATGACTCACAATTCAATATATTCCGAAGGTAAACCTTTTTTTGTAACGAGTACTACTATTAAAGGCAGTTAATTATTCGTATAATATGAGTAATATGTAATGAAATTTTTATTATGATATTATATTAGCACTGAGCCACACTTCACTCATAATTCTCTGTGCAATTTATCACTTGTAACTCAGTTTTACTGAATATGATTAGCTAAGTGGCTCATCGTATAAATAAGTAATTAGGACACACTGCATTTCATTTCTCTCAATAAAATGATTGAAAAGATGAATATCCATCAGAACAGGCTAGCTATTACCTAAACACTCTCGATATTAAAACCACGAGCACTAGCAATGCAAAAACTTTGACCACCGCGGCCTCGTGCATAAACACTGCACCAAAAAAGCATAATAATTGATCGTTAAAAGCAGCCAATCTTAAATGGGAGGGCCGCTCGCGTCATCTTTCGGCGCAATAATCTCGAGCGCTCTCTCTCTCTCTTCCCGGCGGAAACGCGGACGGTCGAAACGTACACCGAGCGTGCATTCGTTCGATTGCAGCGCGGGGTTCGCGCCCGGAGCGAGGCGCGCAAAGGTCGACCTCCCCTCCCGCGTCTCCTTGAACTCATCGAGAGCGATTCGTACGAATGCCTGGTAGCCGAGGTCGCGCGAGCACGCCGCTCGCTCCCCCTTATCTCTTGACCTTTATCCGATCGCCCGCCGATTATCCGACGTCTCTTTTCGTCTCCCATAGATCGCTTCATGAGGTGCGCGGATCTATTTTGGGTCAAGGCGTAATCATCGCCGCTGTAAGGAGGAAATCGAAGGGGCAGTCATATCAGTTTGTTTTTGCTAAACGCTGTTTCAGGTGGAATATACTTTTGATTAATTTCAGGGTGACATTCTGTTAATTCATTCATTATTTCTAGTCCGTCTGACTTGTCCATCGTGGACTGAGTGACTTTGAGCTTTTTTAACGCATAAATAAATAATTGTGTCAAATGAATGTATTCTCAAAATTATTGGAAAAAAGCGTGTGTATCGCAAATTTTTATATCATAAAAGATTTAATAATAAACAAACTCATAGTGCTTCTTCCTAGAGGAATCTTTGTAGCGATAAAAAAAAGTTTTGAGATAAGTAAATAGAAGTTTGTTTTCGATGATTTGGGATTGAAATACACTATTTTTAGAAAATGTCCGTGTGTATGTGCATGTATGTAGTAAGAAAGCTGATTCGCTATAACTATGAAAAATTAGTTTTATAGATAAAAATAGCTGAGATAAAAATTAATAATATTAAGAAAAATTCCATAACACGTTTATTTTTTGATAAATTAGGCAATGAAAAATTACTTTAGTTACTTAAGTAGAAACCTATATCGTTTATTAAATGGTAACAACAAATTCTATTTGAGGAAGCCTCGTGCCAATTCAATTGGCAGCGGTTTTTCTTCTTTGGTCTCATAAAGTATAAAGAGAAAATCGAATTCAACAAAAAGGGACAATCTGCAACTAAGTTGAGAGTAGTAAGAAAAAATCTTCTGATAAAGTAATCTTTGGTGTTCCTTTATGAAAAAAAGTTATAAGGATTACTTTGACACTGGTTTCCAGAAGATGTTTCATAAATAAAAATATAAGAATTTCATAGTAACACCGTAAAATTGCAATAAAGAGAAACATTGTTTCTTTAAAACAATCTTTTTCAAAATGACAAACAATTAAAATTTTAAGATTAAGGTGAGGAGCTTAATCACTTTGCTGTATGCCAGGTACTTTAAAGCTTGAAGCTTTGGCTCATCGTGTTTTTATGATGAACAGCTTAGCGGTTTAAACATACGTAATAAAGCAGGAGGCACAGCCTACGCATCTTTTTTTCAGGAGCTTACGCATAACCACGCGCAAAGGACCCCAAAGACCTTTTTTGATCTTTCGTTAACTTAATCTAATGTCTTAGTTAACGGCAGTGACGATAAGAAAGCAGATTAAAAAAAGGAGCCAGTGAATAAAAATAACTATGCGGGCATTAAGATTGAGACGAGAGAAGGAGCCATCGATATCAGAGGGAAAAATTATGACGAGGGAACCAAAGTCTCTGTATAGGAGAATTTTGTTCGTTTCGTGGGTAAAAAAGGAAACGAAAAGAGAAAGGGATACCAAATTAAACCTGCTTGAGTGCAACTAACCAAGCGGCAAAAGGACCGAATCATGAAAAATCCAAATAAAGTGAAATACAATCGGTCGCGATACGGATCACGCATAAAAGGAGGAAAGATGAAAGCGGGATGTGGGAGAAAGCAATTACTTTAGTGTTTTCTCGTGAATCTATTCCGTTAAATTTAATAACGAAATTGAATGATAGCGGTTTAGTAACTCTAAAAGTCTAATAGCACGTTTATGCGGAGGTAAAAGTAATATATTGCTCAATTAATAAACAACAAATAAGTCATTAATTCATACAGCAAATTTTACTGTGTCTTCGGATGACCTACAATTTTATTGCCTATTTATAAATTATTTCTGAAGATTAATTACGAACATACCGTTATTTATTTGTGATTTTTTTTATTAATAAATTCTTATAAAAAAATATTTTTTATAATTGTAAATATTTTTTCCAAACTTTTATCACAGTTCTGTTAGTTTTGCTTTCTTTTCTATTTTTATCAATCTAAATGCCTTGCCTTTTCACTGAACCATAAACAAACAAAAAAAAAGTTTGCTCTCTGCTTTCGATAGATTTTCTATTTTTCTTTTTTTTTCTCATTTTTTTTTTTTGGAATAAAGTATCAAAATTTATGGTTGAACTTTTACTCGAATACTTTACGTATACACTCAATTTCTTTCAAACTTCAATATAATCCGTTCAAAAAAAAAGCAATGTGGAATAAACCGAAGTAGTAATATGCCATCTCGAGCAATATGTCACTTGCGTTATAATTCTTATTCTGATTAATAAAAGCGAAGAGTTATTCATTCCGAGTAATCATAAGTTTTATGTAAGTGATTATCAACAAATCCAATGTTCAAAAATTTATAAATCATTATTATATTCAAATTAGATTATTTTGCCGAAGTATGATTAATTAGATTTTTGAAGATGTTTTATTACCATGGTTACTCGCAAAATAACTCAAGAGCAGATTTTTAGACAGTTTGAGATTCTGAATGAATAATGAAAATTCATTAACGTTCGAGTTATTTATATCAAGTACTTCACTCAAAGTGAGACGTTTAAATTAAATCTTGATCTGACGTTTAACGCCGTGCGTCATATTAGCTAGTAGTACACTTACCGCCAGATGGACTCTGATGCTGATACGTTTCTCACTAACGTTTCTGCTGTCTCAGTTTTACATAAGCTCCCGATAAATCTGAATGTTTTATAGATGCTGAATAAAGCTATTCTGCTCGCCTCCTGTGTACGTACTGCATATCTAGATATCCGATAAAAATTTCAATCGATATAAATAAAACATCTATGTATTAATTTATATATTCTACATTAATGATATTAGATAACAAATTACATTCGCGAAAAATATATATACAAACTTACACTAATTCGATCAATCTGCGAACAAATCTATCTTGATCTTCTAATGTATTTTCGATTTTCTTCTCGTATACCGTGTCTACTGGACGTTTATCACCTCTACTGTTCATGTGAGTTCGTATACGCGCTGTGTAAATTCTACTTGTTTTTCTTTTGGTATAAAGTTAATAATTCGCTTCTATATTTCTTGAGAAGCGGCCGGTCGCGTATTTACATTAAAATGTAGGCGTAGCCTCTTTTTTTAGAGGCGTACTTATAAAAAAATATAAATGTTATATTACATGACACCGAAGTGCTCTTACATTTGCACTATTTTATAACTGATTATAAAAAAGCATAGAATCAAATGTCAGTAAAATTACAATGAATATATCTGAAATTACCAAATAATGTGTAGATAGGTAATAGTCTACCACTGATATTGCCATTCACTGACTAGAAAATAAGTTGTAATCTCGCACTAGGCAAAGTCAATGATCGTCGCTATTAGAAAATACAGCCGATTTCAGTCGCAATAGGCGTGGCCGCATTCGCAAAGCTAATAACTCCCCGATAGAGCACCGAGCTGGTTTAACAATTAACGAGGCGCCGCGACCGCGAGTGGCAACCGAGCGGGAAAGAGGGAGAAGGACGGGGAGAGTGAGGGAAATAAGAGATATATCTTGACTACTGCCGCGGAGCTCGCGTGTATCTCTCTATAATAATCTGATTGCACGCTACACAAGGTATGCAGCTGCAATTAGCATGATAATTTCGCGATTGGCAATTAAAGCATACCAATGGAGCCTCAAAGCCTCCTCCCTTCGCCGGTCCGATATAATGCGACCGCTCTCGCGCGCCCTGCAACGGCGGCGCGTCGCTCCGCCTTCGTCTAACTATTCAATAATACTGGGTCACGTTTATAGTTATATATAGAAATAGGATGACGCGGCGCTGGCGCAATTGCGCTCCAATAAGATGTTGAATGCGTAATGTCGTGGACTCTGCGATAATAAAATATCGGAGAGAGAGCGTGTGCGCCGGTGAAAGGGGGCGCAAAGAGCTCGCCACGCCGGCGCTTTGAAAGAAATTAAAGAGACGCCTAATTTTTCAGCGCGCAGCGACAAACTTTGAACTGTAACTTTGTTGAGATTGAAGCTAATTGTGCAAGTTTTATTTTCAGGTCCGCTTGATAGGGGACCGAAAGCCTCGATATTAAATTACAAAAAGGGAAAAAAACGTCCATGGTGTCGGACTTTATCGATACGTTTTTTCGCGTCTCATTGAAGTGATGCGCCAATTGAGTAGATGGAAAATAAAATTGTGAATTGGATAAAAAATTAATCAACAGAATTTGCAAAAAAATGAACATTTTGTTACAATATTGTGGAAAATCGCGTGAAGGAGTACTTTGAGAAATCGGGTTACCTGAGCAACGTACAGTGAACTTCCTAAAAACGATTAGGCTCCTACATCCCTTTAATCTTTGTAAAACTAGGTTAGCGGCAGGTATCAAGTCGGTATTTACGAGTATACACGATATTCCGGCACGCGTGTAACGCCAGGACGGAGTGGCTTCAGGAAGTCCAGGACACAATAATAATTGGGGAACAAGCCCTCGCAGACTGGACCCGCTCGTTAAATTTATTCTACTGCGAATAGGAAAAGCGGAAGCTTCGCGATTCTGCTCCCACACGCCACTCTCACTTTCCTCCTCTTGTTTTCTCTCCCCCTGCCCTCGGCTGCTCTCTATTTGCGCCCCTTTACTGCCGGCTCTTAAAAATATTTTCCGTCGCGAATGACTTTGAGAGAAACTTGATAAAAAAGCAAAGGCAAAGGTAAATTTCAGTCTATCCTTCTCGCCCTGTGGCGTATGTAGATTTTTCTCGGCGACTCTCTTTGTGAGCGACTACCGCGCGTGTCAAAATTTTCTTGAATCTCAGGAAAGCGCAATTTTCTAGTTCCGTGGCCGTGACGCGGCCCCACAGTGTTTTCATTCGGCAAAAACCGAGTTCGGCTGGGTGTAAACGAACTTTTTTTTACCCCCAAAGCGTTTGCCTGGCTCTTTTGTATGCGTAAGCCCGACAAAAAATTGATGAATCTCTTTCCCGCGTGCGCTCACTCCTTTGCCCGTGAAAGCGTAATTTTCGCAAGTTTAAGAGGGATACGAAGGGGCGTGTGCGCTGAAAATTTGTTTAAAGGGATGATTTGCACCCCTTTGCATGAAGAGCATACTTAAACAACCTTTCAGGCTTTTGTTCTTTTCGTTATCTTTCTCTCACGTTGTTCGCGTGTCTGATCCTTTGCTGCTTTTTTATGCACTGTTTCTTATTCTAAATTTGTTTTGTTTATCTTAAACGAACACAAGACTGTTAAAATTCGCCAGTACGCTAATCAATGTGGAGAGAAAAGAAAGATTCCGACGAAACAAGTTTTTCGTATGGCAGTATCGTTAACTGAATAAGAGAATTGAATGATCACGAAGAGCAAAATATACATACTGCTCCCATCGTTCGTATTCTGTGTGGTGGACT
>JAXIUT010027219.1:0-15976 GCA_035586675.1 Eurytoma californica | reverse complement strand
TAAGCCTTGGCTATTCGGACGGTGTTCGGCTACTGCGGCCGAAACTACCTGTACAGGTAGGTAGTCAGACTCTCCACCGGGTTTTTTTTATTTCTCCTTACCCCTTATCCAAGAAGAGACGGCCGATTTTATAAAAATCGGATCGTAACATTTTCAAATATTGCAAATACCAGACAGTGATATAAATTATACAGAAGTTCAATTATCAGAAAAAATCAAGCATATTTTAATAGATTCTTCAAGTGATTTTAATGATATTCAAATTATTGATGGAGAATCATTGGATTTTCAAGAAGAGTATAAAGATTATGGTGCGAAAATAATCGAGGATGAAGTACGACATCACATTCCAGACCCCCCGGAAGCACCCACAGATCAGTGTACAATAGATGATGAACAAGTAAATTTTGAATATAAGCAAAGAGCCGTTGAATATTAGCGGAGTGCTAAAAAAAGACAAATTTAAAACTTGAAACTGTACAAAACAAATTTAAAAAAATAAGATCCATCAGTCAACTGCGGCGTTGGGCTCACGCAATTAATAAAGGTGGTACCTACAGGGAAAAATAGCTCAAATTTGTTAATATTCATTGGATAATTTTAAAACTGCATTAGATGCTGGTTTTATTATTCATGATCGTGATATACGTCGATGGGCTTTACAAGCTCGAAAAGAAGTAGGCTTAGAAGATATTAGATTTAAAGCATCGAAACACTGGCTAGCAAAGTTCAAGGCTGCTCATAGAATAGTATCTAGAAAAGTGAAAAAATTTGTTAACAGAAAAACAATAGAAAGTATTTCCGAACTAGAAAAAAGCAGATGCGTTTGTTGCCGATGTCAAATCATGTGCATCAGTAATTGCAATCGAGAATGTGTATAATTCCAATCAGGCAGGATTCCAAATAGAAATGCACTCAGGAAGAACGCTAGCAGTTGAAGGAGAAAAGCAAGTGCAGCGTTTAGTGCAATCAGTATCATCTACTACACATAGTTATACCAGACATCCACTTATATCAGCTACAGGACAACTACTTTCACCACTTTTCCTTGTTTTAAAGGAGGCCAGTGGTCAGTTTGGACCTATTGTAGAATCCAATTTATTCTAAATCAGGAAAGTTAACTACAAGTAAGTATACATTTAATTTTATTTAATTTTATAATCAACGAATTTACGAATAAAATTTACGATTTTAGATCTGTTTAAAATTTGGTTGGAAAAGATACTTTATAAAAATGTATGCCATAATACAATACTGTTAATCGATTCCTGGAGTGAGCACTGTGACAGTGTTATAGAGGAAACAATGCCACAAAATAAAATTGTTAATATAAAAAAAAATTCGAATAAGAACAACAGGAAAAATCCGAACATTTCTTACAATAAAATTGTATTTTAGCTGATTTCTCCGTTTTAATGATTGTTATACTAAAGAGTACATTTAAGTAAATAAAAATAAACCTAGAGGATACAAACTGTTACTGTTAAAACGGTATAAGGCATTATCTAAGGTATTACGTAAGGGACTATTTACTATCATTCATTTTTCATATTTCCAAACAAAGAAATTTACTATTTTCCTATGTTTAATTTAATTTTGACATCTGAAATTTTGCAATTTTGGCTTTAGAATTGTAGTCAGCTACCTCGAAAACCCCAGCATACAAAGTTTTTTACTAATCTAAAAGAAAATCACAACTTTAAACTAAAATAATCGCCATATTGGATCCGCCATCTTGAATTTTACAATTCTAACATCAGAATCGTAATCAGCGACTATGAAAACCCCTTTATATGCCCTCTAATTTTTAAAATATTTTCAGAAGAAAAATGTGTCCTTGAAACAGTTAAGGGGTAGCTGAAGTTATTCAAGGGTGGCTTTTAGACAAAAATGTGAAACATGTCAATTAAATTTATTGATGTTGTTAAATTATGTACATTATAGATTGCGAAATATTGTTGAATAAACTATATTGCTATACGACCCTTAGATTAAGAGTACAAGGGTCGCAAAGTTTGCGTATGACTTATATGCGCTCACTCACAAATGTATGTGTGCGTGCGCTCCCCACCCGAGCCTCCTAGCCTGATTTGGGCACAAGCGGCAGCGGCCGACTCGCGCCTCTCACACTTGGCTCTCAGCTCTCGTCCAAGGCGGCACGCGGTGCCCAAGCACATGGCGCTTTACTGTACATAATTCATTTACTATTATATTAATAAATAATAATTTTACCACCAACTACGAATTCCTCTTTATTTCAACAGATGTAATGTGTTACGTCCCATAACTAGGCTTCATTATTAAATTATAGGAAGATCATATGAATCCGGAAATATGTAGAGACTCAGTTAAAGACATCGTTCCAATATCAAAACGCAATGTCGGCATTTTGCACAAGTCACTCACTCCTCACACACACACACGCACACGCACGCATGCACGCACGCACGCACGTACGCACGCACGTACGCACGCACGCGAGCACGCACGCACACACACACACTGTTACGTGCGTAAGCGCGGAACTGTATACAGAAGTATAAGTCCCTCACTTACTCACGCAACAGAAAATTTTTGGTTGACTCTGATTTACGAAAGTTCGTAAATCAGGATCAATCTGGACCTAAAGGCCCATTTCGGCGCTGCCCGTCCCGTACGGGCCCGTCCTGAGTTACTGATTACTGCTGGAAAGGAGGGATGGCTTGTGGTTTAATAAATGTTGATTAAATAAATTCGATCTGGTTATTATTTACTATTTTTGGATGATGGGGATACGCCTATTCGCAAGGCGTTACAATTGGTCCTAGGGTCAATGTAAAGTGACCCTTAATGCTTCGCCAGTGTGGGGGCGACCGCAGGGTACACGCACAGTGTGTACCGCGCCCTTACGCTCAGTCCTATATTATGGTGCTGAGAGAGAGAGGTTATTACGGCCCAAGTTGTTTATTATTTTGGGTGACCACGAGTGGTTCGCAGCAGTGGGAGATGTCCAAGGGTGTGTGTCTGCTATTCTTTCCTAATGCCAGATAAGTATTCCGAACTTTTCTCTGAATTTTAATTGAACACTTTGAAACCAAGTGGGAGTGAAGGAGGTTAGTAATACTGTATTGAGTATTAAGTGGAGTAATCTCCCTTAATTCTCAATACCAATTATGATTTTCTTGTGGGAGATGGGAGCAAGGAAGAGTAGGTACTTTGTGAATTTATTTTGTTGCAGGTGGGAGTGATGCGTTGATTGGCGAGGAGGCTAGTTGGTGCTCGAACACCTTCTCTAGGTAGAGAAACTGAGTGCGTGGCCTTGAGATGACTCGCAGAGCACTCGATTAAGTCCTTCGAGTGTCAAGGACTGGTGCGAGGCCTTCCTTATTAATAAAGACTCTCTGTGGGTCAGTCGACTGCTGGTCGACTGCCAGGAGTCTTAGCGCAGAGATTGCTTCTGGGTCATCCAGGGAACTCGATAGTGGCCCTAGACCCTGGAAGGGCTTCGCTGGGCTATTTCAGTCAATCCTCTCCCTGGATGCACGTATAAATACCAATAAGATTGGGACTTGTTGGCTGAGGAGAACAAGGATGCGAGTGAGGCAGATCCAGTAAAGGTATGGAGCGAAACTAAGTATTTGTATTTAAATAAAAAGGGAAATCTAAATTTGTTAAATTTAAATTAATTAAGATATTTGGAGTCAAGTTAGAAAATACAGTAGTTATTCAATTAATTTTCAAGAATATAAAAAGGGAGAATAGTTAAAATAGTAATGTAATAGAGAATAGTTAAAAGTTAAAATAGTTAAATTAATTAAAATTTTTTTTGTGGAAGATATTTTATTTATTTTTAGAAAATAATAAAATTTAATGGTATAAAATAAATAATAAAATTTAATAGAAAATAATAAAAAAAAGGAATATAATAAGTAAATTAAGTTGTTTTAAATTTAGAAAAATTATTCTTTTATTTTAATTGAATTTTGAATAGGCAATTGGAAAGAAAGCAGAAAAGGAGAAGTGGCGGAGGCAGCCGGAGCGCGAAAGGAGGGGAGGGACGCTGTCCGCAGGAGACGGCATGGCGTCTTCTCTCTCTCTCTCTCTCTCTCCCCCCCACTCTCTCTCTCTCTCTCTCTCTCTCTCTCTCTCTCTCTCTCTCTCTCTCTCTCTCTCTCTATGCCGCATTATACTGGCGCGCGGTCAGAACAAATATAAATTCAAAAATAGCTAACGCACCTGGTAGTCGTATATATGTTAATTACGCAGATATATTTACATATATATATTAATTCATATAATAATAGTGACATAAATCCTACTTGTTAAGCGGAGGTGGCGACTCTCGGAGATGAGGAGGATGCGTGCTGCTGCGGAACTGGTCGCTGCGGGTAAGCGTGGCCGGCCGTTTACTACGAAAGGCAGTGGAGACTTTCGGGCACACAATAAACTTTTGTCTCGCGACGCGGGAGTCACCAATGATATTTAAAATTTTTAGATATCGCGGATGTCTAATTATTAAAACTATTTATATAATTTAATAAAAACGAGAAAAACTTAGATGAAAGCTGCGGAAAACAACGAGTGAAGCGAACTGGTGCTTCGTTCTTTGCTGTCCGGAACGGAATGACCGAGAGTGCACGCTGAGGCATGCACCTCCCCCGAGTTGAGAAGTGCAAGCCCAGCGTTTAATTGATGCACCTTCTCTGTCGCACCGATAAGTACGGCGAACACGTGCGGATAGCCTTTAGTAAAATCATCTGAGAAAGGATTGTGGATAATATCGTGTTCAGAAACTATTTTAAAATATGTTGAACTTATTGGTATCTATTACGGCGAAGACAAACCCAAAGACTGTAATAAATTTTTAAAAAATGTTCGTCGACGAGCTCACTATATTAATAAATAATGGATTGGTATATAATGGGAAAACGTATAAAATTAGGCTCCACTGTTTAGTATGTGACGCTCCAGCTAAAGCGTAGGTTTTAAACGTAAAGTATCATACAGGTGTAACAGGGGGAAATCCGGCCTTAAATCCGCAGGATTTCCCGGGTTGTGTTGTCGCAGGTGCGCCCGAGCACCTAGTGCACTTACATTGGGGGCACCTGCGAGTGCCCGACGACGACTCTGCCCGAGCCGTCGCGGCCTGCTGCAACACGGGAGCCGGTGAGCTCCCGCTTTGTATCGCCCCGCGCGCACGTTGCCGGTTCTCCTCGCCGGACTCGGCTGCTCAGATATTGGAATATTGCTGGCCGCTACAATGGTCAGCAATAACCACCACGGAGAGTGGCGGTATCCGGGATTAGGATGACCCGTTCGCTATGGGTGGCGGGAGTTGCGCGTGAAATAATTACGCACAACTTCAATATCAAGAATGGGCGTTTATTCGCCAAACATAAGTTACAAGGCGCGAGAATGTTATTGTGCGTGGGCCAGCAGGATGCCAACGAGCACACGCACCCCGATGGCTGCCCGCACGCCAGCGGACGCCTCGAAGCTACAGGTGGGGCGCGCCGGCGCGCACACCACGAATACAAATTCGCCGGTTGAGGTAGGCCGCGGTCTACCTCGCGTGATCGTCCATCCCGCGGCGAAACTGTGGAGAGATACGAGCCGGTGCCCGTATCTCAATCGGCGTGACTTCTGGTGCACGAATGTACGCGTGGCTCGCCGGTGCGAGCCACCGATCGAGAGAGAGAAAAGACGAACGCGCGTCGGGAACTTGCGAGCTCCCCGCGATGTAACGAGTGGCATGCCGCGTGCCGACCACTTTACAAAAGCCGCGCGCCGCTGCGCGCAGTGTACAACAAGGTACTTACGGTGGAGCGGCTCCACGCGTCGTCCGTCCTAACGCCTTGAGGTGAGCGCCCGGCCGGAACGCTCACTCGCTGCGCGACGGCAATTAGCCTAATTAGCCTCGCCCGCGGGGCGCAGGCTCTCGAGGACGCGCGGAATTCAAACCTCGAATGCCCACGCGTCACACAGGATATTATAGTTGTACAAAATGTAACAAAGCAGGAGAATGGCATGGTAAGGTGTGTTTCCCAGGAAAAATCGGCAACTTAAGGACAGATTTAGATTTTCTAAGCTACAAATACATTGATGAATACCAAAAAGGAGAAACTATTCTATGTGGTATTCCGAATTTTAAAATTGCCTCAAGTGTAGTTATAGACTATATGCATAACATATGTCTAGGAATTGCTTTGAAATTAATGGAATTATGGATAAATGGTCCTACGTCAGTAAAATTATCAGAATATGAGCGCAATCGAATTTCAAATTCCCTATTAAATTTTAAATATTACATGCCGTCCGATTTTAGCAGGAGTCCTCGACAGTTTAAAAATATTCGAAGAATATAGAAGGCTCATGAATTGAGGCAGTTTTTATTATACTCAGGCCCAGTCGTTTTAAAAGATATATTGAAGGAAGATTTATACTTAAATTTTTTGTATTTGCATATTGCTGTTGCAATACTAAGTAATTCTATTTTATGTAGTGATGAAATTTATTTAAGATGTGCGGATAGTTTATTAGATAATTTTGTTACAAGTTTTGAAATTTTATATGGAAAAAGTAATATGACTTATAATGTCCATAACTTATTGCATATTGTTCAAGATGTTATGAATTTTGGCAATTTGGACTCATTCAGTGCGTTCAGATTTGAAAATAACATTGGCAGAATAAAAAAACTAGTTAGAAAAGAGACCGACCATTACAACAAATTGCTCGTCAATTGTATGAAAAAAATGCTTTAGAAAAAAATCAGAATAAGCAAGATAAATCTGACTTATATAAATTAGAAAAGAATCATTCGGATGGACCAGTACTGATTCACGATACTCACTTCGAACAATACCAAATTTTTAGAGGAATTTCTACGATTATTAATTTGAAAGACGAAAAAAATAATAGTGTGCTTTTACAAGACGGTAGCTTTGCGGAATGCTTGAATTTTATTAAAAACAAAAACGTTGATTTGAATTTCATTGGTAAAAAGTATGATGTAATAAGCGATTTTTACCTTACACCTTTAAAATCGGATATTTTAAATATTAAATTAATTAAGAAATCAAATGACTTACCTCAACTCTATTCTTGTAACACAATTAAAGCAAAAGTATGCAAGATGCCTTTTAGAAAATTCTTTGCTGCTTTTCCAATAATACATACATTTAAACAATAAAGAAAAAATAAGATAATAATATTAGTCTATTAAAATATAATTACCGTTATACTGATAATATACAATAAAAATTAATTTTTATTACAGCTTCAATACTACTATAGTGTACAATACTTAACAAAATATTATAAATGTTATGCAATAACAAGATGTAAATAATTCGCGATGATCTTCGAGAAAATTGTTAGTTGTCTGAAGCTGATACAATTTGAATGAAGATATTTTCAGACCTTTAATGAGGTAATATTTTTGTCATTATAAGCTTTTGTGATTAGTTTGTTAACATTTTTTTATTACAGATTATGACTCCCACGTTATGGAGAAAACGGAACAGCAACAGCCAGCATGCATACGGTTGGGTTACGTCATCCGTTTCTTGACTGATGTTGCAAGAAGGGAAAAGAATAAGTCTGCATAACCCACCAGGCTTAGTCAGTCTTATCTCTACCTCGATTCATATAAAAAGTATGACTCCGGCAGGTAATACTCGTCCAATGCGGATGAAAGAGAAAAAAAACCCAAGCTGCTCTCGTCTGCACTAGTTCTTCTTTAAAGGGTGCACAAGACGTTTATTACTGAAGAATCACGCAGCGATCTGGTACTATAGCCCGAACTACAGCCGAACATAGGCCTACCCCGTCGTCGGCGACGCAGCTGCAGGTGAAACTTCCGCTGACGAGCAGACATCTCCAGCTCTAGCAGCAGTAGCTGGAGCAGCAACAACAGCAGTCGAGGTCATTCGACCTGGCGAAACTGCCGTCGCGGATGAGACTGATCCCGCGATCCAGGATCGCGGCTACATGAAACAGGACTGGATGCTAGATGTTCGAGGCGGACAGCGAGACCGATGGGCTCGGGGTCATCATTCCGGCCGCCTCGACGCCAAGTCCGGGCTCCGTCACGGACGAGCCCTGCTACAAGCACCTCTTCACCCTCAATTCTAGTTAAACGCAACAACGTACCGTCCTCTATGAAAAATAATCTCTTCCGCGATTCCACTGAACCCCGACTTGGAGTCGAGGCGGTAGACGCTGCTTTACTCGAACGCTAGTATTTATCTCAAATGCATATTTCGCGATGACACTGTACAAATAAAAAATACGAAAGATCGACTCTGTTTGGCGCGGCTTGAGTATAGCGAAACTGTTGACTGTTTGAAAAAGTGAAATTAATAATTGTATTTGTCGAGTCTTGTTTTCCACGAGTATCGCTCTCGATAGATTATCGATACGTGCATTTTCTAGATTGGCGTATTGTTGATTAGTTATTATATTATTATAATTATAGAATGTTCAAAGAATGTAAAAATGTATTGCAAATAAAGAGAAATGAAATGAATTAACTTCTTTTTTCTAACGTTCGTCAAATCCATTGTGACGCGTGGAGATTCAACGGTCGAATCTCGCGCGTCTCCGCGAGCCTGCGTCGCGCGCGCGCATCTAATTAAGCTAATTGCCGCGGCGTCGGGATGGTAGCACCTACCGGGGCTACCGTGGTCGCGTACGGGTGCGAGAGAGAAGGGAGCGATGACGCGGGACGACGAGAACGCGCCATCTTAATTAGCTCGAGAGAGAGATCGCAGACACTGTCGCGCGCGGACGCTTTTTCCAGTTCGGATTTTTCCCATCATGTTTTTCGTGCGAATTTCTGTGCGAAGTGGAGTGCGAGGGCTGTGCAGCGGTCGAGAGCCACTAGCGGTCCCGCCACCCCGACTTCATCCACCATGCGAGTCCCCGGAGCACCGGGGAAACTTTGTACAGCGTTCCGCCGAAGCCGTTGTGGGTGAACGCACCGGCCGGGCGTTCGTCGAAAAGAAGCAGTCTCTAGAAGGACTTCAGCCTTTTTGCTACCGTAAGTAGCAGCGGTTATTTAGGTGCGTGCGGCACCCGCGGGTGTAACGAATTGCGAGGTGATCGGAGTGCGGCCCGATCACCGATCTTATGATGAGAAGTCCGCAAGCTTCTCGTACTATTTTTCTCTCTCTCGCGTTCTCGCCCGGAGCGAAAACAGTGGCTTGTATCGGTTGCGTATATAGGCGTCCGCTAGACGGAGCGGGCCGCCATCTTGACGAGTACGTCCGTAGACCTTCAGCCGGCGTACTCACACTAACATCTTTCGATTCTTGTATTTTCTATTTGGCGAATAAACGCTCATTAGTTATTAAACACGCGTGTAATAATTTCACGCGCACTCACCTCACCTTACATACGCTTGGTTATCCGAGCCCCGGATACCGCCACTCTCCGCGGTCATTCTCTCTAACCATTGCATCGGTTAGCGATATTCAAAATCTGAGCATCCGAGTCCGGCAAGGAGAGCCAGCTACATGTGCGCGAGGCGCACACATACATCGACACACACATCAAGCGGGAGTGCGGGAGCTTCTCAGCTCTCGCGTTGCAGCAGGCTACGGTAACTCGGGGAGAGTTGCCGTCGGACACTCGCAGGTGTCTCTCCGTAAGTACCCCCTGTACTCGGTAGTACCGCACGAGCAGGCGCGAATTGATTTATTTTATGTAATTCCGCCATGTTACACCATATATATACATTCAAGCTTATTTTAAAATCAAAGCCACCAAAATATGGAAACTTTTAACGTTTAAAAAAAACGAAGAGAAAACGTTGGAAAAACGTTTCAAACGTTTTAAAGATGTTTTTAGAAGTTCTTGCTTAATGTTTCATTAACGTTCGGGAATGTACGAAGAGAAACTTTAAAAAATGTTTAACGTTGGAAAGTGTCGTTGGGGCAACGTGGAAATAACGTTTTACTAGCTTTTTACACGTATTCGAAAGTTATTTATTCACGTTTCACGAACGTTTAGCAACGTTATAAGATAACAATAAAAAAAAATTTAAAGTTACAAGAAAACGTTGCTTCAACGTTAGCTCAACATAAAATTTGTGGCGTTAAGGCGGACATATTCGACGTTCGCTCAACCTTGGTCGAACGTTCGTACAACTTAAAAATTTAACGTTTTAAAGTTTGAAAAAGAACGTTTTAAAAACTTTTCAAGAATATTTTGTGTTATTATTCTGAGCCTAATGTTTGTAAATCATTTATCTCTCCTTTAAATAATATAATAATATTAATGTTCGTGAATCTCGGCAATGAAAAATTGAAATAATCATTTCAATGCTTGTATTTTACAATATTGTTCAAATTTAAACTTACCCTTCGACAAGCGTTCGAGTTATTAAATAAGCTGCGCAATCCCAAATAGCTTCACAAATTTCTTTAAATAATGGTACGTGATTTTGAATGTTATCCAATTTTGCTCGTAAAGATTGTAATTCCTATAAATACGACTAGATAAAAACACTATTTTGAATAAAATGATTTGTTACGTATAATTTAAAAAAATACCTGAACCAAAAAGTCAATGTAACTACTATGTTGAGAAACTACTTCTTCTAATTCCCAATCTACTTTATTCATGAAATTTAGAACATCTAAAATATTAAAAGCTTTAGAGATGGCTGCCATGTAAATAAGTTTTCGTAATGCAATCGTTGATCCAATTGTTTGTACATAAAACTGAGAAAGACTAATTTGTACTTTATCACAAACTGTCGTTGAATCTAAATAAAGCCGAAAAGATTCATATTGTTTCTCTAAAAATGTTAAGGATTCTATAGCAATTATACGTTCAGTTAAACCATAAAATTTATTTGGATCATCCAAATCAATTGCTGGAGACAAATGTGGCTGATAGACCTTGTGAAATGGCGATCCTTCTTCATTGTCGTTATGTTCGAAAATTAAGGTGTCCTTTATACGAGATATTGTCCTTTTTAAATTCGTACCATATAAATTCATAAAATCACTGTTTACCTGTTAATGCATAAATGACTTAAATATTTCTTTATAAAAAATCTATAAATATATGTAATAAACTACATTATATAAACTATTTTTGTTAAGGAGGTTCGGGGGTATCATGCGGGAGGCGAGGAAAGCGGGGTCCCCTCTCTCCCCGGCTGCTGCTCTCCGCTCACAGCGCGCCCCCTCCGCAGCCTACAAACTCGACGTTGTGTTTACGTTCTTGCTTGTTTCTTTTTAATTGTGTAGTAAGCGATTAACAGCCGGGCATCATTTTGATTCCTTGATTGTTTTTCCATAAAACTACAATAGTTATAACTATATCTCTACACTAATTATCCCCAATTTTTACGCACAAAGGCTTCCTAACCTCTTGCTTCATAAGACCTCATGTTAAAAATCAAATTTTCAAGAATTTTTTGTGGAAAACTGTGGTCCAAAATTCTGAAAAAATTCCTGTAATGTTATTTTTAACTAAGGAATAACATAATTTTTTCGAATCATTCTCGTAGAATTCGCAAATCCCCCGAACCTCCTTAATAGACATTTATGTTTTACTAGCATCCCCAGACACGGCTTCGCTCGAGCTAACAGTAAATGGGACTCATAATTTAATATCTATTATATGAAAGTATTATGTGTGTTTTAATTGATGTATCAGTTTTAGAATTATCAATAACATATATTTAAATGCTTTAAGGGAAGACTTTAAAACACTTTGAGACACTAAATTTCAATTCTGCAACTAGTTTTTACTAAATATATATTATATAGGGATACAATATGTATTTCTCAGCTAATTAGACCCATATAACTACTTTAGAAGTAGCCGCAGCCAAGTATTAAAAAAAAATCATAGAATTCAAATTATTAACCTGTGGAAGGAGGGCTTAATCAATCTTGTCGTAATTGCATAAACTTATTTTTTATAGTAAAAATAAGAATTCTAGAGTGAAAAGATAAAACTTGACTTAAAAAATTAAAACACCTAATTTTTGTCTATTATATTAAGGAGCATATTTTCCAGGTTTTTTTTCTACCATAAAGTCATATGAAGGTTACCTTGCGGATATTAATAGTTACGGGGCTACTATGGCCCATCACTACATGACCTTCGTTGACCCAGGAGGCATGCGCGATGAGCCACAGCGGCCCCAGACTGCTGACGTGCGTTCCGGGTGCAACAGATCGGGGCCTGCTAGCTCGTCGTCCTGCACACCGATTTAATTTGCAATATTTCAATATTTTAATAGTTAGAAAATTATATTTTGCTTTCTCATAGAGAAAGCCTTATGACGGAAAAAAAATGTTATTTATTTTTCGCTTAGAAACTTGAATTTAGGTTCAGAGAGTTCAAAAAAGTATTTTTTTTAAAATGTCGGTGCGTATGTCTGTACATACGTACGTGCGTGCGTGCGGGTTTAGTGACCCCGTAACTACTTATGAACGGCACGGTGGATTGTTTCCAAATTTTGCGCACACTTTTGACTCGTTAATCGAAAGGGCGTTTGAAAATTTCAAGTATTTTTATCCATTATTTTAGATTTTAGAGTTATTTTAGTGTTTTTTGAAAATTTTGCAATCTTTAATTTTTTACTTTTTTTTTATTTATAATTTTATTTATAGTGAAATCTAATTCTGCAACCCCCGCTTCCACGAAATTTGCAGTCGCCATTAGTAAGATTGTATTGCACAAATTTTCTGACTACGTTTTTTTCCTCAATCATCAGAATAGTTTTCGAGGAAACTCAAACCACCACTCATATAATATAAAAACATTATACAGAATTGTCCACAGACATCAGATGCAGCACTTTGAATTTCAACGAAAAGCTTTACAATTTTTACGAAGTCGATGAATATGATCGAGTACATATGGTGGGAGACCATAACTCTCAAAATACCATGCTTCCCTCTCCCCCCCTGCGTTCACGCAAATGCTGACCCAATGCATATCTGGTTTAGTACGCCCGTCAGTGTTCACTACAAATGTCGTCGGTTTCGTCCACTTCTGAGGGATATGATTGACTGGGAACAGTAGCATAGTTCATCGCAAAGATTTAACACTGTCATCACAAAGATTTAACGGCGGTTGAAAAGCGTGATGGAATTCAATGCGCTTATAATTTTTACGCGTAGTTGATAGCCAAGCTTTTATTCGATAAGCATTATTTAACGCAAAAATATATTGTAAGTGTGTGTATTTTACACTGTGCTGATGACAAAAGTTATTCCAGGGTAATTTATTAAATGACGGGCGCTCTAGATCGTACTCTAAATTTATCACTTCCTGAGCTATGACTATTTAAAATTTTTCATTTTTCTTTACCTCTAACGTATATTTTCCTAAAACGTTTGGTGAGATCACGAAGAGTTTTGTACAATGACTTTTTTTTCTGTTTCGCGATCAAAATAGTCCAATCCATGATGTTTTTTCACCAATCAATTATTCTTCTTTCTGGCCGCTATGCTCAGAGTGTCGGCTTTATTATTATTCGGGGATATCATCCAATGCAATATAAAATTTCTATCTAATATGACGATGGCGATTTATTTTGGTGTGGCAATATTGTTGACGTCCTTCAAGCACTGAATATCTACGACTATATCCATTATACTTATGCGAAATACTTTAGCATCAGCTTACACGAGCATCGAAAGCAGACTGATACAAGTGCAATTGTAAAGATTATATAAAGAAATAGCAGCTCCATCTACCGTTCACTTCACGCACATTTTTATCCTCCATAGCCGACAATTACTTGACGAGAGACCACCGCTTTGGCGGGGTGGCGGAGCCACAGCTTGAACGATTATCGAACTTAAGCAGCGCTTGGCATGGTTACTACTTTGATGGGTGACCGCTTAGGCGTCGCGACTGTGTTGATCGCTTAGGTGTTTTCCCTGCGCGATCGACAAATTCGGTGCCCAAGCCTACGAAATGTGATCTGGACATCCAATTTGAGCAGTCTCAATACACCGGCCACTCCGGAGCGGGTTTTTCTAAACGGTATTTATTCCAATGGGTTTGGCCATAGGTTTTTCCCGTTCCACGGACATAACCCTGGGTGAATGCGGTGTGGAGAGGATAGGGAAAGGAGGGTAAGAGGTAGGAAAAAGGAAGAGCCAGAGGTTTGCCGGCTCGAAAAACCCGTGTGGGCTGTAGGGGAAGTGGGGTTAGTGCCGTCTCCTTCCACTCTCACCTGTGAGCGGGTTAGAGCTGTGTCCTCTCCTCACACAACAGAGAGAAATGGGTGAATTGGCGGGGAGCGCTAGGCCACATGAGGCTGTGCTAAAGACTCAAGGGAAAAAAATTACTTGACGAGGCATCAATTTCTAGAATATTGTCGTATTTAGCATAAACTTTACAGTTTCTGCCAAGGCTTCATAAAATCTTACGTCTAATTTAACGCTACCGTGTCTGATTAAATTCCAATGACCACATTCATTTGTCGATAAATCGGTTGTTATATCAAATGCAAATAAACAAAATCCGTCTGAATAATTCTCTCATGTTATTTGATTACTCTCATTAAGGGGCTATGGCAGATATATTAAAATCAGATTAAAAATGATATTAATATTATATAACATTTTTTACTAATTTTTATCCAGCTAGAGCTCCATTTGGAACCTGGGTTTCCGTAGTTGAATATTTTTTCCTTGCACGACAACTACAGTAACAATTTTCAACCAATTTAAATGAGGTATGGCTTAAAATGTTTGTTTTTAATGTCATTTAAGGTCCAAGATATTAGTTTGTTATTTTTCTACTTGTATCAAATACCTGGTGTCTTAAAAATCATATTAAAACTGAAAAATTCCATTTTTTTACTTTACCTTAAAATAGAAATAAATTTAATATCCTTAGCAAATAGCTTCATTTAAATTGGTTAAAAATTGTGGTCTCATGCGAAAAAGTTATCTAAAACAACGGCCAGGTAATAGTAGAATAGAGGGTACTATGGCGAGGACAGCCTCCTCCCCTCCGGCAGCTGTCCCCATGCTATAGCACTCTCTGTCTGCACGCCCCCTCCTAGCGGTCCGGCTACGCCAAAGCGGCCCTGTGCCACGGGCTAAGTTGACCGGGGTCCCCCTCCCGGGCGGATGCCTGACCCTCCGCCGCCGCCCTGGCTATGGTGAGGGGTCCCCCTCCCCACCCCCGCGCCGCCGAGCGTTGGGAGGATGTTATTGTGCAAGGTGCACGCACTAGCGTCGGGCCCTCCCCGGCCCCGCGCCGCCGAGCGTCGGGCGTTGACAGGGTTTCTCGGTGCGCGCGCTACCTGGTGCGCCGTCCCCACGCACCACCGAGCCC
Organism: Eurytoma californica; assembly: GCA_035586675.1. Taxonomy (NCBI): domain Eukaryota; kingdom Metazoa; phylum Arthropoda; class Insecta; order Hymenoptera; family Eurytomidae; genus Eurytoma; species Eurytoma californica. The sequence continues at coordinate 670 of JAXIUT010027219.1, read as the reverse complement.
CCGAAGACTTACCGTGCACCGATGCTCGAAAGCGACTGCAAGGGTAACATGCAGCAGCTGAAAATAAGGGGGAATGGGACACACACACGCGCGCGCGCACGCACACAAGTACAAAGAATAAAAAAGACACCATTTTAAATTGAAAAATGTTATTAAAATATAAAAATAATTACAAAAAATTATGGAAAATAAAAAAGATGATAAAAAATGAAAAAGATAAATCTTCTCTCCGATCATGCGGTCATCTTCGGTATACTCCACCGATCTATGACATAAAAATTAAAAAAACGTTTTAGATAAGAGCGAAAAGTGATAAAATTAAAGAAAAAATAATAAAAATACGTACTTTTTTATTTGCGATGTAGCTAACGACTCCCACCATGTATTGGGCACTGCTCCACGATGAGTTCAATGTCTGTTATTAACGGTGAAAGTAATGATTCGAGGAAATGCTTGGAGGGAACATTTTTCTCGACGCATTCCTCCGTCCGCCAGCCGTCTTCTGGTGTAAAATGAATCACATAGAAATGCCTCGTATATTTATACGAGATATTTATGCAAAGTTCCTCGGTCACTCATGAGGGGGCTGTTTCCAACGCTAGAGAGAGGTAGGAAAAGGGTTTCAGAATTGCCCTTCTTTCTCTCACAATCTCTCTAAACAGGTGCTCGA
>JAXIUT010027208.1:0-15981 GCA_035586675.1 Eurytoma californica | reverse complement strand
CCCCCCCCCCCCCCCCCCCCCCCCCCCCCCCCCCCCCCCCCCCCCCCCCCCCCCCCCCCCCCCCCCCCCCCCCCCAGCAGGACAGTCGCGTATACGCGCGAGAAGATTCGAAGCGAGAGAGCTTGCACAGGACGGTGGGCTTCTCGAGTAGGGGGAGAGTGAGTGAGCGAGAGAGTGAGAGTGAGAGTGAGAGAGAACGCACGGGATGGGTCGATAGATGCCGACGAGCGCCTGTTGGCAGAGCTATGCTGGTGCGCCCGCACGACGAAGCAGCGCACGCGGCTGCGACGGGCCCACCCCAAGCTCTCTTCGGATAAATGAATTTCGACACTAAGCGGCTACTTGCATTCTTTAATTTTAGAAGTTTGAGGAGAAATTTGAGTCTTTACGACGATGGAAAAGACCAAATAACTGTACGAGCTAATGCAATTTGCCCAAGTTTCGTGGTAGATTTTTTATAATGGTTTCTATTTTTTATCAATTCTGCGAGTTTCCGAGATTTTTGCTTTAATTGCAAAGCTCTTTCAATTATTAATTTCCCTAATTGAGTTTTAGAGATAAATTTTTTAAAAATGATATAACGCATATATTTTATGTAATATCCCCCCTCCACCTACCCCGGCGTAAATGAGAATGTTAATGCCTAGATGATTTTCAAAAGTAATGTTTTTAAAGCAGAATGAAGCATTAATTCCACAAGGATACTCGCTTCTCTTGTGCTATAGCATAAAGATCACATATGATCTTTACTTGATTATATCCGACAATCCAGTATTTGCAATTTCGAAATTATTCGTTTTTATCATTTTTATTTAAAAGAAAGAAATAAATATATTTGTTGGTACTTTCGAGACTATAAGACATATTTGTTAATCTTATAAGAAAAATAAAAATAATAGATATACATTAAAATTTGAATTATAATTAACAGTAAAAAAAAGGGAAGTAACAAATAAAATTTGTGGAAACTACTAATATTTTTGTAGAAATGATTTCGATAATTTAGAAAGTACAACTCCTAAAAAAATGTAATAATGATTTTATGTGCAGAGGGATGGGACTGTTTCCGGTCGAGTTTGTCCCTTGGTCGTCAGTGCACAATCACTCCGTCCTCATTTCCGCTAGAAACTCAGAACTCTATCCATATACGTACGCATGAACACGCTTATAAACCATGTATGTGTCATACATTTTACGGCTCCAGCGTAAAAAGCCGAAAAAAGGCTTTAACGAGAGCAAAATATAAATTAGCGCAAAAACTATGACACGCGAAACAATTTTGATCCACTGCTCTCGGTGCGAAGCCAGGCTGGTGTGCCGAGATATTATACATTCATTTTAGTAAAAAGGAAGGGCTGGCGTTATTCGAAACGGGTATGCGAGAATCAGACAGTAAGAAGAGAAAGAGGGAGAAAACAATTGAATAGCGGCCTTTTCATACGAATGAAAATTTGCCTCTTATTGTTTGCGCAGTTTAGCGCTTGAAAAATTGTCTTTTTCCATTGGCGAAAGAGATAGTAGAGATGTGAGGATAGGATGAATGAGAGACAGAAAAGCGTTTGCTCGTTAGCGTGACTTTCTTTCGCTGACGTTTGCAAATTAAACTATTTTTTGTTCTCACTTTTTCTTAGAATTATTCTGATGCTGGATTTTCATTATTGCCTAATGCTTGATACTTTAAAGCACTGCTTTGCTACTTTTTTTCACAAAAATAAAATTAATCCAATCTAGCACATTCGCAGATGCAAATTCGAATAAATTTCAATCTGCACTCGGTTATGCTTCAATACTTCAATGTAATTACACATTGGCGGGAATAAATTATTTATGGTTAAATTCATCATGATAGCGCATTGCTACAGGGAGAAATAATATATGAATATGAATAAATTAAAGTGTTATGAAAAACGGAGCCTTCGTGTTATATTCCGTTTTGTCAAATAAAATAATAAAGAAGATAGCGCTATGGTGTAACCTAAAGTAAAATAAATTTAAAAAAAATTTTCATCATTTTTAATAAAAATGCCCTGGACGTTCACAGTTTAATGTCTAATACGTTGTGCTATCTGACGTTTTGTTTTGATAGGAAAAGATAATAAAAATTATAACATGCACAAAATGCACTAATAAGAGTAGCTCGATTATTTAAAAAATCAAAAATTTAGCGACTCACTAGACGCTAGTAACTAATAAGGAGATGGCTGACCAGGGTTACAGGTACTGGATTTCGCTAAAACTCTGTAACATGATTTGGTCTAAAATAACGAAAATTAAAAAACATAAGGGTAAATATTATGAACTTGCGAAAATGCTAATTGCTAATTTTACAGAAACTAAAAGTCGTATAATCATGTATAGAGAATGAAAATAAAGTAGAACAAAAAGCTAAAAGTATAAAAGACTTGTCAGATTATAAAATGTTTATAGGGTCATAAATTCATGAAAAATTAATAACAAAATTTGAAATAAATTATTTTGTACAAATTTTCTTAAGTTCTTTTAATTATACATAACTTTTGAACCCATCAAAATTTTGTAAATCTGATAAGTCTCAAATTGTGTCCTCTAGTTTCTCCTTTATTTTTATTTGTTGCGTCCATGTATGATTTTTGCAAAACCATATTTCCTAGTAAAAATCTAGAAATCACCTATTTTTGGTACTAAAATTAAACTAACAAAAAAAAATCCCGAGAAACGTGTCCATTATTTTCGTTCAGAGAATAATTCTACGAGTTTTGGCGAAATCCAAGACTCGCGACCCTAGTTATCTCCTTATAAGTAAAGGTTCCACAAAAATATCGGTAATTTGAGGGAAATATATTGAAGAAAAAAAGGAAAAAAACTTTCTACCAATATAGCGTAATATCATTAGACCGAAATTTCGATAATATTCAACGGTTCGTGCATTAATTATCAAAATGGAAACAGCCTCAGGGGGCCAATATCGCTGTCCCTCTCTCCCGTTCTAATTCAATAAAAAAAGCACTTCTACGCGTACATCGCTGTACCTGCGCAATCTTCCATTATACGCGTGAAACATAAACTAATTTCACGAGGCAGCCAGAACCTCGGCGGCAGCTCCAAATTGAGTGCATAAATAAACATCGTAGATGCATCACCCTGTTTATTAGAGACTACACTAAAATCGTCTAAAAAATAATGTAAAAAATATCGAATTACTATATTATAGATTTTATCAACACTTTAGATTATACTGATAAACATGATTAGCTGTCCTACTGAGCGACTTCGTATTGCCCCTTCAGTGGTTAAGAAAAGTTCAGCAGTTTCTTGATTTATTTATTTTAATCTCAGATAGCTTGTCAAAATAAAGACAATAATGTACCTACTTTTTAAGTTAAGTAGAATAGTGATATTTTCATATGCAAATCTTTCCGTCAGAGTATTAGATTAAAAAGGGTCGTGATAAGGGAAAACAAACTTTAAAATGACAATTTAATGATTTTAAAGTTCTTGATTTTTCTAAATCAACATATTCCATCTATAAGAGGGAGATGGCGATATATCGAACGAGAGAGCGTTATCAAAAAATTCATTGGTGGATACAACGGAATGATATACGAAACAGAAACGGAATAGAGTTAGAAGCAGCCTACTTCAGTGTTCTGGGGCAACATAACCTACGCTAAACAACTTCTAGTGCTGTTTAAAGAATCATTTAAATGGAGAATTATATTTTTCTGTTGTCAAAATCCTTTGTTTCTTAATTGAACTATTAACTTATTGTTTTAAATTTAATTTAAAATATTATTCTGATCTGAAAGAAAACGCAAAGAAAAAAAGGGAAGAAGCATAGTGACGAGTTCATCGACCGTTTGTTCATTCACTTAAACTTTCGCATTTACATAAGTGGGGGTGCGATATTGCGATCGGGTCTGCCATATATCGACATTGCAGTTAGTCGTATATTTAAACTGTTAACTCAAAGAATGCACCTGCGTCAATAATCACGTTTTAATTGTCGGTAATCTTGCAGATTTTACTCAATAAACGGTATATAGCACGTATGTACAGAAGAATCACGCGACTTGAAATAATCGCTGGAAGAAACGGTCCGCTCGCTCGAGTATACGCGCCGAGGAGCCGCAGGCTGAATCGATAGTTGGCCCCCTCTCATCGTGGGCTTCGCCCTTTAAACAAGCGACGCGGCGGCGATCCTCCTGTGATTGCTCGCGTGTATCTTTATATACGCGCAATTGAGATGAACGAGTAAAAGAACAAAATATGCCGTTTTCACTTATACTTTATCAAGTTCGCTATTCCACTTTTGCTGCACGGATCAAAACGTATGCGTAATATGTTATTTTTTTCGTGTGTTAAAATTCACACACGCGGGGTATGTCACTGAAAGATTATGTGTTTTACTTTCCTTACTAACATACATGTGTGTGTCATTAAATAGCGCATGCGCAATATAGTGTACATCTTAGCACACGTTTGTGTGTTATTCTATTTTAACATACGAAATATGTTAATTTTTTTAACCGAGTGCTGATCCGTCATTACGATGTATCTGGCAATTCAAATGTAATTCAAAAAGTGTTTAACAGCATTCTATTTAAGTTTATTGTTCGAATTGAAAATGAGTCAAGTGTCAGCGAGATGGCTGTTGTATTTTATAATTATTATTTAAATTGTAAATATTTTTGTATGCGTTTGTATCAAGAAATTTGACTGATGCGAGGAAACGTTATTCAATTTCCCGAAATAAAGCTCCGGAATTGTTATTGAGGCTCTTTAACTAGCCTGACTGTATAATAAAATGTACCTGTTGGGCCTTACACGGCAATAACGAGAGCCTTGTGTCTGGCTGGCTGACACGTACTGTCTTGGATTTTTCCCAGCTACCGCGCCTCTTGATATAAAAATATTAAATATGTTTGAAACAATATCGATGAATAGATGAAAAATGTAATTTCATCGACTTCCTCGATGAAAACTAGAAATGTCATTAGCTAAATTTTATTAAATATGTTCCATAAATTTGAGAGAGGACTACAATTTGCTTCGTTCTCTCCTTTCTTTCCTGCTCAGCCTAATAGTATCAAAGAAAATATGGATGGAAGAAAGTAGAGGCCAATCTGCGAGTCGCTTTGTCGCTCAAGTCCTTGTAGGACCAGGAACACATGCTTGCCACATTAACAACGACATAGCGGCATAAGAAATAGAGAAGCACTAAATTAGTTAGCCTACTAGCCCACAACCCTAACACTTTTATTTCGGCCTTTTCAGTATATATTTGTGTTTCAATTTTTAACTGACTTTAATGCCTGTACATTTTAATCAAAGTGGGTGATATTTCAATGTATGTATTAAATTAATGGGTAATTAAAGTTTTAGTAGAAGGTGTAAAATTTTTACATGAAGGTACGTAAAAACCTCTTATTTCTATATTAAAATAAAATTTTAGTTTTACTATAATCAATCAAACAGATAAAAAAGATGTTCGCGGAACACATTAAAAATGTTGTTTTCTCTGAACATCATTAACCATAACATATCGTACTAAGTAGAGGATTAAAAATCTCGCTGCAAATTAGAACGAGTGGAAGCATAAACCACTCATTTGCCATGTATGACCTGAATCCCCTAGGAGTTTTGAATAACTTTGATAAAATATCAGCTAAAAATCTATATTCTTTAATGAAACATCAGCAAGCAACTTTTTCAAGTAAAGTAGAATAAAACATAATTCTTTAAATACTTGTTAAGCATTTTTTTCTCCTCAACCATCGTTAATCAAGTTTACCAAAAAGGAATACCGATTAAATTATTACAAACCTAGCATTTATTATCAAAATGTCGCGGAAGATGAGCAAGGAAGTACTCTCTAAATTTCACTTATTCAAATTTAGCGAGTATAATATTTTATCTTATTTGTGCAAAAAGAAAGTGATGGAAAAATGTTCAATTAAGCAGCTCACAATTGAAATATCTAAAAGTGAGTGGCACGTGCGCGCGTATTGCATCGACAAGCAGCCATTAGTCGGGTGGCCGGCTTGCACAATGCACGCAACGCATTCAAGGATGCGCGTATCCGTTGCAAATCGTTCGTCCACTAATTCGCCCCCCTCAATGTAGCAGATTGTTTGGCCGGTCGCCGCCACGTGCGACTCTTGAGACTTATAGCAATTTTGTCGTAATTTATTAAATTTTGAAAATTGCAATGATTCACGGGTTCTACGATAATCCGTATTAGCTGTGATAGTTGAATAGAATCGTTATTGCAAATTAGAGCATGCATATTTCGTTTTGCAGTTGTGTATGAAGGCATCCAATTTTCTTAATGCAGGATCAAGGATTTTCTTTGAAATATTTTTTAAAAAAAGTACATTTTTTTAGTAAAGATTAATTTTAATTTCATTTCATTGAAATTACGTAATTTGGCTACGATTTTTCTCTAAAACTAAGGGCTGGAACAGTCAAAAAGGAACAGGAACAGGAACAGGAACACTTAAAATACATTATTTTTATATCTATATATACAAGGAACACCTCGCTTATTCCAGGAAAAAGCAGGAAAAGGTGTTCCTCATACATAAAGATATAAAAATAATGTATTTTAATGTTCCTTGTTCCTATTCCTTTTTGGCTGTCTGAGGCTTAATTCTAATAATATAATTTTTAAATATAGCTTGTTAACAGAATACTTTTTCAATCTTTAGCTCTGCGAAACTCGTGAGACTGCAGTGAGATGCTCACTAATTTTTAGTTAGAAATAGTGGTTTATTTATTTTTACTCTAAGGAAGCTGCTTACTGTTTTGCAGTAAGAGATGCTTATTCATTGTCAGTCAAAGAAAAAAGGTATATTGAAAGCAACTGCAGTAAGGCGTTCGACCCTCATGCTTGTTTTTGGAAACAAGACGTGCGCTAACGCCTTCACTTCGGGTCCTTTTGGGTTACTCGGGCCTTTTCCAGACAACACCATAAAACAATGGTGTCTTTATGAGCCCGGGAAAGCGGAAGGGGATTTTGCAGCCTTCGGGACCCGTGGACTGCGGGGATATCGCGGAGTGCGGCAGATTGATTGATCTTGGCCTTCGTCCGAACACCACCTTGAGTCGCTTAATATATTGTCGGATTTTCGTGTATAATTGAGATCGCGAGATTATACTTCTTTATCTTAAAACTGTCTTGTTATTTAAGCCCGCTTCTAACAGTTAAACTTATTTTGAATAACAAAATCCGTTTAATTTTTTTTTTTTTACAAATTCTAAAAATATGATGAGTAGTAATGGTTTGGGGCATGCAATATTAAACTTAAATAATAGTATATTACGTACCGAGGCCGGGGAGTAGGTCCTTACATTCACGTGTAGGCAAACGCGAATGTGAGGATCTATTTTCCGGCCGAAGTGCGTATACTATTTTTCTTCATACGCTGTTGAAAGTTTGCGACCCCCAAAAATGATTAAAAATGCACAAATTAAGTAAAAAGTGAATCGAATTTATACGTCGTCTGCGCTGCCTTCGTGCGGCCATATTTCATTACATTCGTGTGCAAAAATCGACTGCGCGTGCTAGTGACTTTTGGTGACGTCACTCGTCTGCACCTCTCTCAGTATCTAACTACGCGATGATTGTGCAATTACAACGGCGTGTTTCAATATCCTCACATACCTGATTCACAACAAATTAACTTTCGAGGATTAAAGTAAAAAGTAAACTTAGTTAAAAAGTTAAAACTTCTTTTAAACCGTGACTGAAAATGCTCAACACAAACCTTGCGAAAAACTAACACATTATTCTTAGTAGGACAAGGAATAATTATAAATTAAAATCAAAACTTTTGCCCGAAATATCAAATTGCAAAGTTGTTTTTCTCGATGAATCGCCGGGAGTGCGAGAGAGAGGGGTAGACACGCAACGAGACGGAGCGAGAAAGCGATAGACACGGAGTGAGAATTCGGAGTGAGGGTCACACGTGATGTTCCAACCACCTTAAAACATCACCCGTATTTTGTCCAGATACTGGTACCGTTACCTTTCTCGGTTGGCTCCATTCAAGAAAATATCGATGTACGGGTTTAAATCTTGGATGAAAAAACACGCTGTAGAATTTTTGGTGAAATTTGAATCCTACACCCAATCTTTTGTTGGTGTACAGACGTATTCCCAAAAAGCAATATGCAGTTATTTCTTTTAATAAAAACGTAACTCGCGTTATTTTACACCAAGGTATTGAATAAACAAAAGCCGTGAACGAAATAATCAAAAAAAAAGTACACCTTGAGGTCGCGAATATTGCGGATTTATACGAAACCAGCAGAGTGAAGTAAAATGATTGTCGCGCGATGCTTTTTTATGAATTAGCCTTTTGAAACTGCACAACAAATGTACATACCCTTTTTTTTACAAGGTGAGTTTTTTTCAAAACTTCTGTAGTACAACAGACAAACAATGAAAACTTTTTTTCATGTAATTTCTCCGAGTCGCTCGGTGTACTAACGGAACGAAGAAATAGAGAAAAAAACATCCAGCGCTGAACATCGTTATAACAAACGTGTCATTTAATCAACGTTTGAATAACTAGCATGTAACGGCTTTTCGTGGGTATTGGCGTATTTTTTTCGAATCACCGGGTTGCTTTGGCAAACATGTGACGTAGCATAGCTCTAGTCGCTCGACGATGCCACCGCCTCTCACGTTCGGTCGGATCAATTTTTAAAAATAAAAACTCGGCGCTCATGTATATATGTATCCTGGGGTCTTTCTATCCGCCAAACTGCAGTCCTCCCCCCTCCCCTTGAAAAAAAAGACGAGTGAAGGAAAAAGATGTTTGGGTGAGAAACAGAGACTGAGAAGGCAAGAGGTCGGTGAACCTGCTGAAAGAAAATCCTTATGTTACGACTTCCCGCGGACTTAGAAATAAGAGGGTCTGTACTTCCGAAAAGGATTGAGCACATTTGTTGCATAAAACGTTTTCAGTTTTTTCTTTCAATGCTCGTTTAAATTGTAATGATTTTTATAAAAAGCCCTCCAAAATATAATTTTAATGTGAATTTATTTCATATTCGAATACATAATTCGAAATGATGTTAGAAAATAGTGCTGCTATTCGTATAAATTGCAGTTTATGGTTTTCAAAAATAAATAGTTATTCTATTGTTATTCCATTACCAGCAATGAAATACATGGCATCACAAGTAAGAATGTAAAAGGATTCAAAATTAATGAATTAAAGTAAAAGGTGTTAATAAAAGGGTTTCTACAAAACTTTTTACGAAAAATTGCAGGAATTTTCTAGGATTTCCAAGGGTAAAATGATCAAATTCAGGACACTGATTCGATTAAATGATAAAAAAAAAATTAAATTTCGCAAAAAAAATGTTTATTTAATAAGATATTAATAACACTCCTACTGTGAAAATAGATGAATTTTTTATTTTCATACCAAAAAACCGCTGTCAACAGATTGACACTTAGTTTTCTTAAACTTAGTTTTTTCCAATTTATTTATTATTATTATTTTTTATTCAAATTTCTTTGTAATTAAGTTTTATAGTAACTCACAATAATCCGTTGACCTTTCAGTTTAGGAGAAATAAAGTTTCTTAAAAAATACACGTAAAAATCTGAAGCTCAGTATTTTTTTTTGCCTATTAGATTTTATAAGCTGTACAATAAACTTATCCGAGATATAAAATAAAACTATCATTTTCTAAAATTTTAAGTCAATTAAATCATTTTTAATCAAGTAATCGTTGGACACTTTTTTCCTATTTTAATTTTTTTCTCAGAAACTAATGGATAGAATGGATCGAAATTTTTACAGAATATAAGGTTTTTACATTCTGCATTACCATGATTTTCTTTCAAAACATTTAACCGTTTAGTTAAGAGAACCAATCTTATTTAAAAAAAATACACGTTTTTGTAAAAACAAAAGAATCGTGACATCTAATGGAAAGTTTTTTTTTTAAACATAGGTATTATTATGCTCTTTGAACTGCTTTATGTTTTATTTAAGTATCTCGATCCTATCATTAAAAAAAGTTAAAAATAATTTCTCGAAAATCGAAATTCGTCATTAAAAAAAGCACATTAGCGAAATAAAAAATTTATTTTTGTCCAGAATTGGAAATTAAAAAAAAAAAAAAAAAAATCGCAGAATGGTGGTACACACAATCACATTTGCTTGGCATATGAAATTTAAATATATATTTACTTGAATGAAAAATAAATTTCCAGGATTAAAACAAAAATCTAGGAGATTTCCAAGATAAAAAAAATTCCAGAAGAATTCAAGATTTTCAGGTTTTCCAGGGGTTGCAGAAACCGTGACTGTTAATTAAAATTCAAATAAAATTATTAAAATAAAATAAAATTGAATAACCCTGGTGAAAAAGTAAAGTATATTATAGCTATAAATTAGCCAATTTTTTACAGTATGCTAAACTTATAGCTATAGACATAGCTATAATGTCATTAAAAACAGTTACGAATTCTGCCTTTAATATAGCTATTTGTATGCAATAAAATATTATAAATTAGACAAAATTAAATGTTCCTCTCAGTGTAAATAATTATTATTAAATCAATTTCACAATCATTTCTTGACTATTTATTTAAGTTTATTAAATTTGAACAATAATTGATCGAGATAAGTAATTAAAATAGCTTACAATTAGAAAGCTTAACAGTGCACATTTTTAAGTTATGTTTTTTGTTTACATAGCCTTCAGCAGCCTATAATACTTTAAATATATTTTAACTATAAATACACTAGTTTCTAATTAGAAAATAGCTAATTTGTAGCTAATAAAAAAAATAGCTAATTAATACCGTAACTATAAAAGGTGCTTTATTTTCCACCAGGATACCCTCTATTTTAGTGCATCTCTATCAATAATTATTAAAAAAATTAGGTTTGTTCAAATAATTATAATCTTTGAAGTTTTAATTTCTCAATGCCATGTATATTTGAAACAGCTATCAGTAGTTTTAGAGCTTTTTAAAATTTGAAAAATGAGACTGTCATGTGTTGCTTCTTTTTATTGCAGAAAACAAAATAAATTGTTGGAATCGAATTTGGTGCATTTAACTATCGTGCTCATAAATGGTGTCGCGCATGAAAATTCGTTAAACCCCAAATTCATAGCCTTTTTGTTGTCTTCAATTTTGCCGAGGTTTCGCTTTTATGCGGACGGACGGCTGGTTTTTCGCCAACAAGTGGATCGCTCTTTCCGTTTTTCATCAACCGTGCCGCGCTCACACGCGTTGCTGTTTGAGGAAAAACTCAACTCGAACTCAAGAGTTTCCTCGTGTTCAAAGAGCGACTCCTTTTTTTTAGAATCAATTGCACATTTTCACATTTTGGACGTGCTGATGTTACAATGAGGTCGATATGTGCATTAATAAGAGGCTTCATTATAATAATAGACTTGTTCGGTGGTGACAAAGTTTCAGGACTTTTTTAAATCGGTTGAAATCGGCCACGTTATTCTTATGCTAATGATTTCCGGCCTTCTCGCGTGTACGACTGTATCGGATGGTCAATGTCCATACGCGTACCTTTTATAAAGTAAATCAAATTAAAATTTTAAGAAATATAATGAAAGTGGAAAAAATTGTTTTCAACCGAATGACCTTGCAATTTTGAAGCAGCTAGCTTTTTCAAAATTGCCACCCGTCAATTTCAAAATTTCTAATCGGAAAATAAATGGAAATTCCAAATGACTTCCAAATGTTATTTATTGAGAAAAAGAGCATCTAGGGGTAACGGGTACAGTGATTGACCGTAACCATAATCTCGCTACGATAGTGATTGATCCTACTAAGCTATGGAAATGGGGGTCAATCACTATCACAATGGTCAATGACTATCGGGGGGTCGACAACTGTAAAGGGTTTTACCCCTATTTCATCTACAAGCGCCACGAGGTGCGTCGAGTTCTGGTCTCGCGAATTAATTCAATCGTATTTACACGTAAAACCTGATAAATCTAAGTAAACGGTTTAGAAGAGGCGTAAAAAGTTGGGACTTACCCAGCAAAAGGAGTTTGAGTTCTCGCCTGGCATCGCGTTTATCCCTCCTGAGCTGTCGCTCGATCTCCTGGTTGATCCGCTTCTGTTCCTTGGCTTCCTCCGACAGGCAACACGCCATGATTCGGCGGGGCGCGGGCGGCTCCCTTGCTGGGAGGCGGCGGCAGCGGTGTCGAAGGGCGGCTTTCTCCCTGGGCTAGGGCCGGCTACTGGGGTCCGGTGCCACCTCCAGCGCCGTCCTCCTCCTCCAACTCCTCCACCGCCAGAGCTACTCAGCAGCGTAGCCGGGCTGGAGCGGCAGGCGCACGTGGTTGCTGTTGATGCTGTCGCTGCGCTCGTCGTACTGCTACCGCTGGCCGCTGCAGCCGCGCAAGGCAGTGCCTCTCTAGGACACGCGCATGCGGACGCACTTCGCGCGCTATTCCACGGCGTTCATGTACGCACACGCCACCCTTCGCCTCCGGCTAGCACTGCGGCTGGTACATGTGCCCTCCGCCTTCTCCGCCACCTCCACCTCCTCCTCCTCCGCCGCCGCCTCCTCCGCCTCCCGCACTGCTCCTCGGCGGGTCCGTCCTAGAGTTCGTTGCTCCTCGTGAGAAGTCGCCAGCCGAGTTCTGTCACAGATAAAAGAAAAGCCGAAGCTGTAGTCCAGCCGGTGAGGCGAGTCCCCTCGGGGAGACCTGAAAGCGCACCACACCGGGGAACTGGTCTTGTGTGTGTACGCGTCGACGGTTGTGGACCGCGCGAGAGAAGCGGAATTTCGAGCGGCCGACACCTCCCCGAGAGAGATGTAGCTTGAACGGGAGCTCGCGGCCGCTCCTGACTTGTGCAGGTATTTCACGCGCACGTGCGGCTCACGAACAGCCAGTATCCCAGGGTGCGCCCGGTCATCATCCGCGAGTGAGCGTGCACCCGGAGCGAAGGAAAACGCGCACCGGACGCACTACCGAGGCGCGGGCCGCCTTCTGAAGTCACGGGTGAGCGCTGCACGCGACACTCCGATCGTATTGGGCGCCTAGGGCCCGGGACGAGGAGGTGGTGGCGCACGCTACGCGCTCCTTTTCACTCCGCGGCTGGCGCGCGCGCACTCCAGGCCAGCAGGCAATACACACACTCGCGCCGCGCTCCGGATCGGCGATCCACGGGCTGCCGGCGCGCGCGCTTGGGTGTGGTAAGTGGTAACCCAGCGCGCGCTCTCCTCTCACGCACCCTAATACTGGATTGGTCGGCTGGCCACTTCTCTTTCTCTTTCTTTCTCTCTCTCTCGCTCTCTCATACACACACGCTCACGTGTGCGCGCGTGCACACACGCACAAACACACACGCAGTCACGCATGCACACAGAAGCACGCGCACTCTCTCTCTCTCTCTCTCTCTCTCTCTCTCTCACTCTCTCTCTCTCGCTCTCTTTCTATTCCCGATGTCGACGCACGCAGCAGCAGCAGCGCCGGCCGCTGCTGCCGAGACGAACTCCAGCAGCTTCTGCACGCGAGAAACCGAGGATCTCTTGTTCCGTTGACACTTTGTAGGTTACATGCGACAGGCGACGTTCTCACTCCCCCTTTCTCGTCGTCGGTCTACCTTTCTCCGCTGGTAGCTTCTCTGTACCTGCGAGTGCGACGGCTTCCGTCCCAGGAAAGAGAACGGCTCGTCTGCTCGCTCAGCCGGCCGGTCGACAGCTTTTTATCATCGGACAGCAGCTCTCTCCCTCTCTCCCGCGTGCGCGACTGTGCCTCCGCGGAAGACTCGACGGTCGCGTACCTCCCTTCCGCCTCGGACGTTCTTTCCTTCTTTTCCTCGGTGAAAATCCGCTTACCGCGTCAAATCGGATTATCGGCCGGTCGCGAAGCCCGAGAACAGTCAAGTTCGCGAATATCAATGTCTTGTCCCCTTCCCCTCCCCTCCTCCCACGGAGTCTTAGGCTGGCAGCCTTCGGCAGCTCCGCGTTGGAGCCTCGTGGTCGCGTGGCTTGTGCCACTCCTAGAGAAGGACGGAGCGCGCAAGGGTGAAGAGGAGGTGGAGCAAATGTAATGAGAAAGAGAGAGAGAGAGAGAGAGAGAGAGAGAGAGAGAGAGAGAGAATGAAGAGGGCGGTTGTCGTTCGAGCACGTGTCCACGACTGGTATAATTGGATCACGCGAAATAGCCGCGACCGGCAGTCGAGCCGCCGTCGAAGAGTTTGAGGTTAGAAATCTAGTGTTGTGGGAGTCGACGCCTAGAGCGATCGCTCGCATACACGTATAGTATACGCGCCGATCTCGCCGTCGACGGAGCGCGTATATACACCCGGTGCCCCGAGAAAGATAGAGACATAGAGAAAGAGGGAGGGAGCAAGTGAGAGAGAGAGAGAGAGAGAGAGAGAGAGAGAGAGAGAGAGAGAGAGAGAAAGGGAGATCGGGCAGAGGCGCATCGATCGGCGCCGAAGCTTGTTCCATCTCTTTCGCACTCGCTCTCGTTTGGACTGTGTGTAGTAGTATGTGTGCGCGTAAACCGCCGAAAAAAATATCCCGTCGCGCGGATTCGCACGGCTCTCTCTTTTCCTCTCTTTCTTTCGCACTCAATTCACTCGATTCTCACTTTTTTCCAATTTTCTCTCGCTCTCTCAAAAGCCCAACTGGTCTTGGACGAAACTGGCAAAGCAAGGACGTTGGGTGTCTGATGCGTGGGTGTGCGATCGCGGTCCTTACCTCTATCTCAGCGTTTCCTCGCGGCCATCGGCTCCCCCGGCTCGTGGTGCGCGCCGTCGCTTCCTTCACTTTCAGCGCTAGACGCTACTCCCTCCGTCGCACTTCTACACAGCACACTGCACACACACTATTGGCATACGGGCGGGCGCACGAGGACGGGTGGAGAAACGCCGTTGTCCGCCCGTGTAATATCACCGCGGCTCGGACACGCACGCACGCAGCGCGCGGCCAAGAGCGACAGAGACGGACGAAGGCGTGTATGTTGGCTCGTCTCTCTCGCTCTCTCTCGCGCGCTCCCTCAGTCACCGTCTCCGTTGCTCTCGCGGGCGGCCGCTCCTGCCCGACTGTCTCTGTCCGCTGACTGCTCTATAACCGCCCCGCGGAAGGGGGCACAGGCTGCAAGGATCGCCCGGGTGTCTCCTCGCGACACTCGCGACACGCACTCTGCGGCTGGACCTCTGGGGCGGGCGCGAGCCGCCGTCCTGCCCGCGGCGGCCTTCCCGTAAAAGAGTTGCGGCGCGCTTGCACACGGCCAGTCCACACACGCTGCTCGCCGTTCTCTCTCTCGCTCTCCTCTCCGGTTCCCTGAGCGGCGGCGGCTGCGGCGACGGCCAGCCCGTGTAACTTCACGCAGCGAGAGAGGCGCGCACTACTGATGATGGCACTCGCTCGCTCGCTCGCGCCGCGGTTTCTCTCCCTCGCGGGCCTTGCCTCCGCTCTCTCTTTGTCTCTCCTTAGTCGCGCGCCCTATACGTGGCTCTCGCTTGGCTCGCGCGGCCGCCTCGCCCTGTGCAGCGGCCGTGATCTGCGAGAGCGCCGGAGGCTGGCACCGTCCTTGTCGCGCTCGAGCGAGGCGTGTACGCCTGTCGCAAAATGGCCGTCGGGGCAGCAGCGCTGTCGCGGCTCGCGAGCGGGCTCCAACTATTATAAAACGAGGTATTACAGAATCCTGCAATACCCCTGTAAAGTCTAATCTCTGGTAAGGCCGCTAAATCAGCTTTTTTAATTCACTTCAACAACTCCGCTGCACCGCTTCTGAGCAAGAATATTTGGCTGCGCCAGGAAATTTTATTTTTGCTATTCATTATTCCAAACAAATATTTTAACATGCATTAATATAATTATATAATTGTGTTATAACGTAAATGCAAATTGGAATAGCACACGAATTTTTTATTATTCATTACTCAGTTCCGGACTGCATTAGGCCCGTTACAGGCTAAAAAATACAAGGAACAGATACAAGAAAATACATTGCTTCTATATCTATATTCATTAGGAACATCAC
>JAXIUT010027197.1:0-15988 GCA_035586675.1 Eurytoma californica | reverse complement strand
CCGGGCAGTATATCTATATCTATGACACGCACGATACGGCCGGCCCGTGCGCGCGAGACTTCGTGCATCCACCTTAATCAAGTTTCTAGTCAATTTAAAAAGGATAAGCTCCGAGGGCTATCCTTTTTTTTGTCTGACCTACTATATGAGTAGGTTATGTTGAACCATTTACCTTTAAAAAGTTACTTTTAAGAGAAATTAACAAATAAAAAAGTAACACAAACTTGACAATAATGAAGGAAAAGGATAAGGATATTAAAACTTCCTCAGGAATCTTTCCAGGTCAGCAAAAATAATAATTATCCAGAGTTAAAGAACAATCAAGTCTGCCTTCACCGACAGACAGCCGTCTTTTTTCTTCAAGTTATTTCGATATTTTGGAGTAAAATCTTCAATTTTTCTTGTTTTAGTTGAAATAAAATGGAAAAAGAACCACTTAGTATTTTATTCTTGGATAATAACAGTAAAATTTCTTGGTAAAAATAATAAGCTAAAAATGTATTGACGTATACGTTTATTTCATTCACTTATACTCTCATTTACAAAAGAAACTAATAGTCGATCGCGTCTGCTCTTTCTTATTGTGGTAAACTTGGCTATGCATATCTTATGAATTAGTCTTTCCATTATTATTATATTATAATATATTACTACTTCTTGGAATTTTACGGAATGATGGATATCAAACCAATCTTCGGTATGTATTCCTTCTAGGCTGGTCATTCAGTGCTGGTTTAGCCTACTTATAATACATTTTCATCTCGCATTATACGCATGATTTTTCTAATGCATTTTCTTTTTAAATTATAATATAGGCCGAACGGAGGCCGATTGTTCTTTTATTACTTTAATTCTATTGTCGGTACCCTGGTAAAAATTTTCTTTTTGGACTACAAACAAATAATCAATTGAGCAACAACCAATTTTTATTAGTTAATTCATCATCCATATTCGCATTCGATGTAGCAATGTGAGTAGCATGCAGAGATATTATTATATATTCGGTCCACTTAATATTTGAAACTAACGATTAATTCACACTCGCGTTGAAATGTACGAAATTTTATTCGATATTTCTTGCAGATCTCAGCTGAAATTTCATTTGAACTGAAATTTGTTATAAGATCTCAATGTATTTGCGCTCAAATATTTCTTTAGTTCGCTAGCCAGCTGTTTGCTAAATCGAACTTGAAGGACATTAACTCCAAAGTGAAAATGTAATGTATTCATAGTAAGTTTATTAAAAATTTGTAAATAAACATTTTTGTACGTGTAAGTAATTTTGTAGTTCGAAATTTTGTACTTCCCATTACATTAAATCGAAAAAACGTTCCTTTCAAAAACAGAAGCAAAAGTTACTTATATTATGGACTTTTTGAATGCTTCAATTTTTACCAGCGTAACGATTAAGCCAAAGATATATTAATAAAAAAATAATGGTGACTATTAAACTGTGTCTTCTTATAGAAATCTAAAGACAAAGAATAATTAATTAAACCTACAATTTTTTCATAAATTTAGTCTTTATTTCAATGAAATACACTTTTAAAGAACAACTCGAGACGCAAAAGACACAATTTAATTTACATTACCATCACCTCTATATTCTTTTCAGTTCTTAGTTACTTATAATCTTTTTTTCTAATTAGGATTACGCAATTTTCTTGTTAATAAATCATATTTACAGTTTCCAACATCATTCATCAATTATAGCGAATCAATTCGGTTATCAATTCATAGCGAAAGTTACGTAAGAGATTGCACAACCAATTCTTCCTTCCGTCGTTTATCAATCCAAATTTTAAAAGAAAAAACTTTCGAATAGTATTTTAATAAACCGTTGCAATGAACAATTAAACCAATAAATTCGCCAGCACCGAAATCCAGTGAATTTGCGCGCTAAAACTTTTTTTTAATTACACGGGTACTTAGAGATATTATTTATAATGCAATATTAATATCGATAGCCACTCGCCCGCGAGCGTTATAATCATGTTCTCATTATATTTTTCCCGGTTGTCGGTTGAAACCAGTTTTTCTTTTATAATATTGTGTACAATAATTACGAGTTTTTTTGTTTGCACAGGGTTGCATTCTTTCTTACTCTATTATTTAACTTGTGATATGGGAAGATAAGGACAGACGAATTTTTAGAGAGAAAGAAACTAATAAATGAGAAAAATGTCTCAGTTCAAGATATTAGGCGCTTTAACGGATTTTAAATATTTGCATTTTCATGCAAATTTTATGCTTGAAGAATATCATTCGTTTCGAAAGCAGTAACGAGATATACACCATCATACATATTGGAACAACTCAAGCAATTGCAAATGAATCACTCAGTTAACAACATTGCAAATAAAAAAAATAATTACGCTATTTAGATTCCTTCGACAAACTTTAAACGAACAGAAGTACAATAATTACCATAAATTTTATTTTATTTATGAGTGATTAATTGACCAGCTTTTTTATTTTTATGACAGCTGTTGCAACTACTCGATGGGGAATTGACGCAGCAATGATCCCTTCTGTTACTTTAAGTCCTTTTTTCTTTAAGTTACAGCTATACTTTAATCGTGTCAACGCCGAATATAAAACAATCTCTTTTATATAGAAAACAATAAATATTAAACGTTGAAAGACGTAGTAAAAGAAGGCAGGCACAGACAGTTTCAATTGGAGGATCATTGTTCAGTTCAATTTGATTATCTGCTTAATATAGATCTCAACACTTCTAATATTAACGATGTCACTTTGATAAACATACGGTTTTATAAATGACGCTATAACATTTACGGTAGGTAGTATGGATGAAGCAATTATACGCAAAAATAATTATAATAATACGGAAATGTTACTGAAATAATCTAGAGTCGTAAACTGAATATAATGACAGTTGTAATATCATTATTTATTAGAGCAATAAAAAGTAGAAAAAAACAGAGATGAAATGCCCAATTGCAATTGGGGTAATGATAATAAAAGAAGACTAGAGTTCAACAATACATGCGGTTTACGTTAATATGCGCATCTTCGGTGACGCGCGTGTGCTAACATTCTTGATATAAATGTTTAAAACAAGTATCGCTTTAAGTTGCTTTGTTAATTGAAAATGACATTTTTTACAGGATGTTTCATTCATTGATTTTATTTTGACTCTTATTACGTTGGTCGGAAAAGTGGATCAACAGAAAAATATATTCCTTAAAAGTTCGGTAAATTTTCGACAAAATTTTTCTCATTTCTCGAATCGACTTTTCATTCAAATTGTCTCAATTAGTTTTCTTTTCTTTTTTTACAAAATTTGTTCCTATCTCGTGTTTATTAAAAAATATTCTGGAATAGCTTAAGAAAAAAAATCGTTTATAAAATATCCATGTAAGATCTTATCCACACAATGACAGAGAAATGTATCAATATTTAAAAAATTGTAAGAAAAAATTTACAAAGGTAAAGATAAAAATCCTATAGAGTAGTTACGGTTTAGTAACTTACGTTGAATTTCATCGTTTCTTACAGAGAATTCGGTACCCACATATTAATGTCTGAAGATTTTTCTAATAAAAACATCTCCCATAACATGTAAGATATTGAATTTTTGGGTCTTTACTTTATGTTCACTCTATACGCGATTATCGCATATGCAGTTACCTAATCGTTACATACCTATCTATCTAAAATTTATATAGAATATTCAACTTTACGTTATTATTTTTACGTTTGAACATATTTTTTTTGGGTTTTGATATTCGCATTGGCTTAGTATAATTTATAATTATATGCATTGCATACATTGCACTGAATATTCGAATAACGTACAACATTAAAGTTACTCGTCGATCTACTTCGGTTTTTTTTAGTAAGAAATTAATTTTACTGACATTTCAAATTATAATTTTCTTTTCTCTTGTACTTCTAACACATTTAAGCGACGATCATTTCATTTAAAACTCCTTGAAATATAAATTATTTGTCTTTTATTGCCAGAAACTTTAAACATTCACTAATGCGAGTCGAGTTCTTGTAATTCATTTACATAATCTGGCAAATCGATCATTTTATATTTCAAGTTATTCGCACAATCAATGACAGCATTTATTAAGCTACAATAAGAATAAAGTAAAAATGATAAAACACAAACTTAGCGTAAAATGAAAGTCGAAAGTAAATTGACTACGCTAACGAAAGAAAGATACGTAATAAACTGTTAAAAATCCGCGGACTACGGATACCGTAATATCACAAGTCGAACTTAAAACTTTTCCCCCGAATGAGCCCTTACATTTTCTCTTCGGACACCCTGCAGTTCGTTCGACTTACTCGTCAGCATTGAACGTAAGTAATAAAGGATATAAATCGCTTCGCCCCGAGCACTCCATTGAACAAACGAGTCGTCGGTTAGACAAGAAATCCACACACATTGTTTAGGCGAACAGGTATAAGAGTAAAGGGGAGCTCGAATCTCAAGAGTGAAGTCGATTACAAGTGGTCGAGCGGCGTGGAGCGTTCGATCGAAGTACTTGAATCTAAGTTTAGTGGGCAGTCGGTGCTTCGCTCTCGTTTCGTGTCTCGCTCGACGGCGCCCTCGGAGCGGCGCTAGCCGTTGCAGCAGAACGGCCGGTCGGGCCAGCAGTCCCGCCCGGGCGCGGAAAGCGTCTGACTGCCCCGGCTGCATCATTTCACCTCCTCGCGGGCCGGCGAGCTCGGCGTCGCCTGGGCCGTCTGCTGGCCGGGCTCCGGCTGCTTCCTCGGCCGGAAGCTGGCCGTCAGCGAGGATATCCAGCCGGCGGCCTGCTGCTCGTGCAGGGAGCCGCTGTTGCTGCTGCCGTCGATGCTCATGCCCGACTTGAAGCGCGAGAACAGGCCGGCGGAGACCGGCTTCTTCGGCTGGGCCGACGGCGACGCGGCGGCTATGGGCTTGCCGACGATGCCCCGGCCGCCCGGGGCCTCCTTGCACAGCATCGAGTCCAGGCTGCCGGCGTGCTGCTGGCATTCCTCGGACTTCTGCTGCTCGAGCGAGCCCCCCAGTAGGAGGTCGTTCTGCTTCGTGATCTTCGAAATATCCTCCATGCTCGCCGAGCTCCTGCGAATCTCCACTTTACCTGGTGAAAAGAACTTGCTATAAAATTCAGACGGAATTTTTCTCTCGTGAGTGATCGACGGGATCTTTGGCTGCGGCTTTGCATTGCGGAGGGCGGGCTGCGTTAGAGAGTCGCTTGAGTAACTTTTGGGTTAGTCAAGTAAAGCGTCGGTCGTGACACAAGCTTGAAGCAAAAACAGAGAGACGATACAACGAAAAGCTTTGGACAGTTAAAAGTATTTTACTCTGTCGTTCGTTAATGTTTTCTTAATCAAAATCGATCGCATTTATTTTTAGAAGGCAAAACTTTAAGGGGGAGTCTTCAAAACTGTAGTTAGTAGAATTAAAGTATAGTTGTGGAATTAAAACATAATTAACGAACTTTTAGTTTATACAGTAAATGGAATAGAATGCACTCGATCTTAAATCATTTGGTCAAAATTGTATGCGTAAGGAATATTTTGCAACAATGTGATAAAAAATTAGGTAATTTTTATAGTTTTTCGAAATATCCCTTGTACATTCATTTTTGATCAATAATTTCATTGTATTTCATTTACTATATAGAAAGGAAAGTTGGTATTACTTTTTTTAATTCCTTACTATATACCTACTGTCTAGTATAAAACGAAAAATCAATTTTTTCGCTCAGTTTCCTTGAAAATTTATAAGACTCCCCCTATGGGTAAATTCTTCTAGCGCGTTAGTAAAATCCTAAATTTCTTAATTTTGCAAAAACTTTGAAAAATTAAATTGAATCTTTTTCGATAATATCACTAATTTAGAATAAACATTTTACGTAACACAGATATTTTCTTAAGTACTAATGTATCAACAAATAAAAAAAACAGAAAAGAAAGTAGTTTATATGAGGCATTTTACACAGACTTTCGCAATACTAAAATTTATCGAGAAACATGCAATAAGCATTTTTGACATATTTTTTCCTCAGTTTTCCAACGATATATATCAGATTTTGTGAAATACAGTCCAGAGAATTTTATGAGCTTTCCATCCATTTTATAGTTTTCTCGGCACAAGAAACGATCACGGTATTTATTAGGACCTATTTTATATTCCAAGTAATAGTGTTATGATATTTCAGTTAATTTCTTTATTTTCTGAACAGACCGATTAAAAGAATAAAACAGTCGACCGCGGTGATGCCCGTTTCTTGTACAGGGTCCAAGAATGTTCCATTTATCTCTTCAAAAACGATGCTGTTAAAAAAGCCTTGTTATTTTTTAGTGCAAACGTTTGAAACAAATTTCATCGACAATCTATAAATGAACTTCACTGGATTTATTAAATTTAATGTTAAAACGTAAATTTAATGTCAATTCAGTAATATTCACGTACACCGATAAAATTTGCTTCTAGCATATGCATGAAAATTTTTGAAGATAGTAAAAAATAAAACAGCAAAGAGAAAAGATTGAATACTCTCTAGAAAATTACTTTCTCTAGAATATTTAAAACATACATTTGACGGTATAAGGCGTTTTGAAGTCTTTCAAGAAGTATGGAAAACTTCAGAAAATGCGATCTCACGTTTGCAAAGCTGAAGAAAAAATATATCGAAAATGCCTTGTTGTACATATTTTCTAGATGTACATGTCGATATTTCAAATGCAAGTTGCAAATAGCATAATTTGGTGCTCGTGCTCCATATTCTGGGAGAATTGTCTTGAAATACGTCACGTACAGTTTTACAAAGAAAACATTTCAGTAATTCCACTACAGTAACATTCGAAAGTTATACAATTTTTTCTTAAAACTCAAAGTAACTACTTCATTCTATTTTTTGATAGGTAACAGTAAAATACTTTTAAATGTGTTTTACATCGAGATTATCTTCGAGAGACAACAGTTACACGAACACACACTTGACAGATCACGAGGCTCTATAATTACCAATATCTTCGACCGCGGTGGAGCTGCCGGGATTGACGGGATCGACGTGTATTTCCGGCTTAGCGGGCCGAAAGTCGATCTCCTTGAAGCTCATCTGCGCCTGCTCGGGGCTCCGGCTGCCGGGCGACTCTACCAAAGACTTGCCCTCGGGATTCGACAAATTCCGCCGGTGCTTCGAGACGGTGGACGCGGCGTCCTCGGCGTCGGCGGACGTGCCCCCGGCCGGCAGGGTCTCCAGGGACACCGAGGGCCTCTTCTCCTTGGCGAACACCGTCCGCCAGCTCTTGTTCTTCGAGTCCTGGGAGCGCCGGGCCTTCGGCAGCGTCATCGAGCGCTTCTCCACGGAGCCGCCGCTCGGCAGCTGCTCCGCGGCCTCCGGGACGCCGCGGTACTCCTTGCCGCTCGGCTTCAGCAGGTTGCACTTCTTGCAGACGACGATGTTCCGCGCGGACGGCCCCGAGATGCTCTTGTTCAGCGGCTTGACCGCCGGGCACTTGCCCGGCTTCGCCGCTGGGGCCTCCTTCGAGTCGAAGCTGATGCTCAGGCGGTCCGTGAAGTTCCGCAGGCGAGTCAGCAGGGATTTGTGGTTGTTCGGCCCGGTTTTCTCGTCACAGCAGCAGCGAACCTGCGTGGGAAGTACGTTTGTTAACATTTTTACGTAATTCATGTTTTGTCTTTTTTTTTTGTTAGTTTTGATTATATCTTTGTTAGCTTACGTTCTTTTGACTATCGGATTTTAAGTAATCGAAAAAGTTTTTCATCTCTGCTCCTACTTCAATTCATAGGAACCTGCAAGGTCGGATTAGAATGTTTGACTTGAGTTTTTTTTTTATGTACTAGATATACCCATTTTTTATAGTTTTTCTCTTAATGCGGATTTTAAATTAAACGTCAAAAAGTAATTTGTAAGTAGGAACAATTCGAATTACTTTTTAAATGATGTTAGGTTCTACGCTTATATGTCAAAAATAAACTAATAAAATTTAAAAATTCTATAGCAGACTAAATTTTAAATTTTCTAGATAATATATTTTGGAATAGGTTAAAGTTATGTTTTTCTTGTTATCGCACTTCGATTTTTCAAATAGAAAAATAGAGTGAACTACAAAAAAAAAATTCCTGCAATAAACTACAAATGAAATGATGGGAAATTTATTAATACCCAATTTAAATCTAACTGAAGGGTATGCATAATCAGGTTTCGTAATAATAATGAAAATTAAATGATCAATTTAATAAATGCACTACTCGACATGTACATTGTTTCGTACTGGTTCCGAATAAAAATGGACTTCCGAATAAAAGTTTACGCAGTTTTATTTGAAAATGCAACCCTTTTAGAATGTAATCTTAACAAAATTATCTAATATCCTATCTGCACTGCTTGATAATCAGAGATGCTGCTTATCTTTGATAGTATCTTATCTTTGATGTCTAATTAATTGCAGTGTTACAGATTAATGTACAAACTATAGTACAAATGCTTAAACATTATATCAGATGTTCAGTTAATGAAATGTTTCAATAAATTAAAAGTATATTTTAATTTTAAACCAGTAGTACATCGTAATCCTACTATAGGCAAAATAATTGCCCGAGTGTATCTAATTTCGAAACACAGATTTATTATATAGTATGCAATAAGAAAATAATTGTTGAAATTTGATTTTAATTTATTTTTATCTTTAGATATCAATTTACAAAAGTTTATTTGTTTCTTAAGCAATTTTCTTGTTGGAAAAAGATGAATTTTAGTGTTCGTGGATTTTGGAGAATGCGGAGGGAAAGACAAGTTCAGGCACACCTTAAAAAATTCACGAAAGCAAAGTTTTTTATTTGGCCATAATGTCGATTCAAACTGAAGCAATTGAAGTTTCATCCCAGCACAATTCCCAAGTAGATTTTAAGTTAAAGTTCTATTATTCGGAAGCCGCGGTATACGCAAAGCTATTGTTTATTTACGAAAATACAGTGACATCGTCAATGGAACTCTAATAACTACACAATACGCTACACTAAATTATTTCGTTTTTTTAAAGCTGATGCCTAGCGACTTCACGAGAAAAACTCTTAAATAAAGACGGACATAATTTAAAAACTCTTAGGTCAAACTTTCTTCGGAGTTTCTGCAACTTCATAAGGGTAGAGATGAAAAACTTTTTTGGCAGCTTAAAATCTTTTCTATGTAGAAAAAAAGATCTAAACAGCAGTATAATGACAAAGAGAACGAAAGGTACTGCCTTTTGACTGAGAATATGTTATCGCTCAAATAATTAGCTACGAAAAGTTAGGTAACAAAATAAAGGATGATCACGTCAAACAAAACTTTTGCTACTTTTATTATTTGTGAAAAGAAAAATGTATCTTTCCACATAAATAAGTGAAATACACACTCAATGATATATTAGGTTACAAGAAAGTCTCTTACAAGTTATAGAAATTTCTCTAATAATAACAGTCATCATTATGAGGTTGATTCTCTGAATAAGTGCAATTTTTTTTTACTTCGTGGATATTTTGCAACGTTAAGCGTTAAAAAATTATTTTTTAAAAATAAAACATTTTTTTTGTTTAAACGGAAGCAGAATTGTAAATTGCGACATCGCTCTTGTCCTATTGCCTACCCCAAAGTGTGGAATAAGCATTGCATTTTTTCAGATAATCTTCCTCAAAACAGGTAAGTTTAGTAAAAAAAAAGATGTAGCGACAAATGAAACATCAACAAGGTACAGTGTATAATGTCCAAGCACACAAAAGGCAATAAAAAAAGGCAGGCAATTAGCTATTAACACTCACAAGGCACACTTCCTCAAGAAGACGTAATAGTCACACTGGGTGAAATATAGCCCAGTATTTTTGTACTATTGAAAAACATACAGCAGGTACAGGTTTAAAATAAAAAATTTAATCTTATACAACCAAAAATAATTATAATAAAGAAAAGAAATCACTGACAATAGATTGGCACTTAGCTTCGTCACACTTAATTTTAGATTTCCTTTTCTTAATTTATTAATAATAATCTTTTTTTATTTATTATTTTTTTATATTTTTGTTTTAGATTAACGAATATGTATTATAAAATAACTTTGTGAATTGTTCAACGATAAAATTTTGAAATGAACGTAAAAGTGAAAAATGATTAATTAACTTCATTCGGCTAATATTATAATAATTTAGTGCAAAAATACTAGATAATTTCGTATATTTTTCTTAATTTCAATCATTATTTGAGAACAATTTTGCGCATTAAATTTCTCAAATTCCACAGCAATAATTATTTTTGCACAATTTATCACTAAAAAATTAAAATTAATATACCATTTAATGAACCCAGTATATTAGAAAAATCACTTTATGTGTAAAAATTATGTTAAAAAACGATGAAAATAATAAAATAAGCTATAGATCTTAAAAGACCCATTGTTCTCTATACGGATATATATAACCGAATTTCCCAAAAAAAAATCAGTATTGATAAATCAAAATAATAAATTAAATTAATAAATCAAAATTAATAAAAATATTGAATCTTATGAACTATCCAAAGAATTCATCTAAGATATAACAATTGCTACCAATTGACACAATTTCAAACTGATTTCAAAAACTCAAAAACTAATTAATAAAATGTTTTAAAAATTTTATAAGATATAATCCGGTATCTATCGATAACATGGATAACCATGAATTTTTTAAATCATTTTGGTCATTATTTTCAAAAAACAAACACCTTTCCGTGTATGTACAACAAAAGAATGGTGATAGTTAATCTAAAATTTCAGACAAAGATAGGAAATGTTAGATGAATTTAAAATACGAAAAAACAAAAAAATAGTCTAAATGGATTAAAAACCGTTCGGTAGGTCCTGAGACCTTCGTCTACATCTATACTTACGCACGACGCACACATACGCTTTTTCCAAACTCATCAGAATATGTTGTCAATACATCAAAACGCACTACTAACATGTTTCAAGACTCTACTGTTTCTAAAAGACGCGTTTCTCCGCGAGAAAAAGAAAATCGCCGTCGGGCCATATTTTAACCAGTGTGACTTGTAAGGGTTAAAGAAAATCGTTACACACGACATCTTTGACAATCTCCTTGGGGCTGGTGGGCCTGGGCTGGCGCTCGTTGCTGTCCACGCTGGCCGTGCGCTTGTTGATCCGGTTGTTCCGCCGCTGCTGCGCCGTGTTCAGGATCAGGCTCCCGTTGCCCTCGGGCCTGCCCTCCGCCGAGAGCACCAGCTCGACCGGCTGGCGATCGTCGCGCTGCTCGTCGCGCTCCAGCTCCTCGACGATCCTCGACTCGTTGTCGTTGGACCTGGCGCTCATCGGCGAGCTCACGTCGCTGTTCAGGTTCTCGCCGCGGCTGCGCCGGCGCTCGCGCTCGTGTTCCCTGACCGCCTTGGCCAGGTCGTGGTTGTGGTAGTCCAGGGAGGACTTCTCCCGGCTGCCCTTGCGGCTGCCCGGGTAGGACTTGCGCCCGGTCGCGCTCGACCCGGCGCCGATGTTGCCCTCCGTCGAGATCTTGAACTTGAGGGCCTTCTCGCTGACCTCGACCTCGGTGGCGGTCTCGGGGTCGCTGCTCTCCGGGTCGCCCCCCTCCTCGATCGTCAGGCTGTCGCCGCCGGCCTCGTCCTCGATGGAGCGCGAGCGCGAGTGCAGCGTGCCGGTCGAGCGCTTCGAGCGCATCGAGTGCGTCGAGCTGGACTTGACGACGCTGCTACTGGGTTGGCCGGCGGTGGAGCCGCGGCCACCCAGGCCGACTTGGCCGGCGGCGGATGCGTTTGGGGATGTGGAGCCGCTGGCCTTGTCGCTGCCGGGCGCGTGCTCGCTCAGCTCTACGACGCTCTTGCGCTGGTGCCGCTCGTCCTTGGCAGCCTCGTTCAGCCGCCTGTAGTACTCCAGGGCGAAGCGTACTGGTTCCACGATTAGGACCTGTAATTCAATATTATTTATTACTTTGTTGGGTGAAAATGGAGTACCACTGTCCTTTGTGCGCCATGAGAATTGCATTCGATTTAGTCGGTTGGACATCACTTGTCTAATGCAGATTATCGTTTATTATCTTGTGTGCACATAAACAGAGGCAGATCCTGCATTCAAACTTTGGAAAATTATTTAATTTTGAACGACTTATTGAAGTTAAAAAGGTATCAAACAATCCCAAAGAGGAGCCAAATGTCTCGCGTTTAGGAAGTGTTTCTTCTTATCAATGAAGTGATATTATGGCTCTTAAAACCGCATTTGGGAAATAGTTGAAAGTAAAATTTGTGTATTTCAACCATTGACTGTTCACTAGTCACCGTCACTAGTTGAACGATTTTTTGATAAAAAATAATCATTACGAATCTCAGGATTATGTCACAGAGAAATAATAAAAAAACAGACCCTGATAAACATCGTCAATTTTTAGATTTGATCAGTGACTGGTCAAAAACTGTCCACTTTTTATCTTTGAACAGTAGCTGGCGTATTTATGGTTATGGCTAATTGGCAATTTCTATCAAAGGTGTGACTTTACAATATGAGACTTATTAAATTAAAAAAATCTTTATTGGTTCACAAATTTAAATAAATGAAAATCTAATAAAATTTACGAAATTTAACATAAATTATTCTGTACACAATTTCTTTACTTATTTCAATAACATATAACTTTCAAACCAAAAAGGATTTTTTAATTTGAAGTCTAAAAATGTAGCTTTTATGGTTTAGCCTGTTCCCACTTTTTATACATCTTTATACATCTTTTGTTTTCTGAAAAATTCACATTTTTGTTAATGATATTTCTCCTGCTTAATTTTGTAAGTCTCCTGCTTTTATTATTAAACTCCCATTGGACACAATTCCGAGATAGGTGTTAATTATTTTCGATCAAAGTATGATCATTTCCCAGAGTTTTAACAAAATCAAAGATCTTCAAATTCTCACCGATCCTTGTTCGTAAACAATATTGAAGATTCATTTCCATCTCCACTTCAAATAAAAAAACTCTTGCTCTTTAAAAAGCCTGACATACCAAACCAAAAATATCAAAATCAATTTTAAAAACAAACGTTAAATTGTTTTTGTTTACGTGTATTTATTTACAATGTATCAATATAATTGTATTAGTTTAACTTTTATTGCGCTTAATTTTTTTTAATCTTAATTTTAAATCTTTTATAAAAAAGAAAGTATAAAATAGTATTGACACATTTTACTGAATTTTACGTGCGCAAAGAAACTAACACAAACAACTAAAAAGATTAAGATTATTCATAAAAATTTAAATTTTGTTATCGTTTCTTCATTTTATTTTAGGTTTCCTTCATGCCAAACTATGTAGGTAAAACAGAACTGATTTGTCTTACCTGAAGCTCAGGAAACAGTTCTCCTAGAGTTTCGAAAAGTGGCAAAAGTACGAGGCCAATGAAACTGCACTGGGAGGAGGGTTTGGTAACCTTGTCTCTGTCCATGAAGGGTGTCACCGGTAGGCCCTCGAGCTTCTCGGCGTCGCTCTGCTTAAAAAATTCTTGGAGGAGACTATCGAGCCAGGGATCGGCCACATCGATCGGTCGTGCCTCATTACTTATATCAGCCACTTTTATCATCACCATCGATAACTAAATCGAAAACAGTTACAAAGTGATTACTAAAGGAAGGATACCATGGAATCATTATTATTTTAAATTACTGTCATAATATCAGTACAATATCATTTTATTGTTCTTCTGTTAATTATGATTGTTTTGTTTAGTCCACACAATGTAAATAAAACCCTATGTACCAGGCACTATACCTACGATTGTGAACATTTCAAATTCCTGCATCTTTATTAATACAGAGTTGTCCCTGAATTAAATTACGTTATTTTTTTAAGATCATTAAAACACCCCATCTTCCCCCTATTACATGGTAGTAAAACGCAGCAAATTTCATAATTTCTTAAATATTTAAATTATTTGATTGGATAAAAATCGAGTGATTGATTTGCAAATTGATCTCCCGTAATTTCGAGTACCCTGATTTTGTTTGCCAATTTGTTACAGTCAACCAACTTTTTATCAGATTATAAAATATGTTTTCATCGGGCGATCCAATTAATTTTCAAGAGCACGAATAATCGGATTAAAACAAATCTCGACCCGATTGACGAAAAAAAAACAAGCACACACAACTCGATCATTAATTGTATACCGTTAACATTTTTCTTTTTTTCGCTTTAAAATTATTTACAATATATAACGAAAAAAAATCTATCGTGAAACAATACCTTCACCATAGAATGAAATATAAATGAAAAAATAACTTTTATGAAAAGTACGGAGAATAAAGTTTACTAAAAGTACGAATAGTAGCATAGAAGAAAAGAATATTACCAGATGGATATGAGCTGCGTTCTTGAAATCGAAGATGGGCACAACATCAGTAAAATTATTAAGTATTTCATTGTGCCTTGCCATATCGGTGGCAAGTATGCACCGTATTATGCCTTCCCTGACGTATTTGTATTCCTTATTGTCTAAGCTCGCGAAGATGTTGCAATCGCCAAACTCCAAGACGCGAAAGGCCACCGAGCAGTGGTGGTTCTCAAGCGGCGAGATGTCATTGTAGCGCAATGCCAATTCCGTTCGCGCGTTGATCTGATAGATGTTGTTGTAGCCTGGGTGATCGAGGTCGTGGCACATGCACGAGACGATCAAAATCAAGATCTCGATTTCGTCGACCTTCGACAGTAGATTGACTGCCCAAACCATTGCATACATCTGCAATTCAACATGTGTATTAGATAACATCATTTAATGAAGAAAAAAAATTACTTTTTTTAGATATTTTCAATAAAGCAAAATTAAAAAGAAAGATTTTTAAACTTGTTTAAATTATTTTATTTCCTTATGACTTTGCGTGGATCAGCACTTTTTTAGACGCATATTCTGCTTTAAAAATATTTTCTCTGTATTCTCCATTATGACAAAATTAATTTTATAAGAATTTCTGGAAATCTATTTCCTGCAAAAATCTTGTAGGGATTCCTATAGAAAATGAAATTTCTATGAGATTTATGTTAGATTTCTGCAGGATTTTATAGGTACCCTGCAGGAAATTTGCTCAAAATTCTTACTAGACTCCTGCAAAAAACCTGCAAGAATCCTGTAGAAATATTACTGTTTGCGAAATACTTGCAGGATTTCTGTAAAAATTTGCCACCTGCAAGAGAATATTTTTCACAAATATTACCACAAGAGTTATTATTATCACAAGAGTTTATTACTGCAACGATACAAAATTGGAAGAAACATAATTGCTCTAAAAAAGGAACTTAACAATGATTTTTTTCAACTCAGGAGTGAAGTAGGTCTCTTTCCATGCCAGAAAGTGGTATAGAAAATCGATTACTTCAAGCGTTATTGTGAATGACTTCAAATGTATAATCGTCTATTCAACTTTCTTCGAAACAAAAGAACCTTTTATGCCTTCGTTGAAAAAAATTTGGTGAGTATCATGGAGACAATCGTAGATTATGCACCTAGGGAATAAAAGTAGAGAATGTCTCAGATCGCATGTAATTGTCCAACATGGGATTTGAGGCGTTCTTTACTTACTTCCGTGGTGCATATATAATTTTTTTGCACGAGGGGCATAAAATGCGTACCTTGGTTACCGCCCGCAGAGTGTAAAGTACGCACTTTACGCGCCGTGTGTAAAAAAAGCTATTTTGGACTCGGGTGCGATATGAAAACCTTACCCACGCTTGAAATGGACACACTGAAAAAATAGGTTAGGAAAAATTACTATTTTTGTCGTAAGAGGATGACCTACTCGACCTAGTAACGATGTTTACTAAACTCGTAACAACTGTTACTAAACTAGTAGCAGTTTTTACTAAACTTTAGCAATTTTCAATTCAGACAAATTTTTTTTTTTTTAGCAATTTTTATTTAAACTTTTGTAATATCTCATAGAAGTATAATAATAATTATGAAAAGTTTAGTAATCTTTT